>OY804581.1:124444917-124756597 GCA_963680875.1 Bathymodiolus brooksi
CTAACATTGGCTAATAACACCTATGTATGAGGGAGGAGAACCTTATCATTGGGCCTAAATAGGATAGCTAAAATAGGCTAATAACACCTATGTATGAGGGAGGAGAACCTTATCATTGGGCCTAAATAGGATAGCTAACATTGGCTAATAACACCTATGTATGAGGGAGGAGAACCTTATCATTGGGCCTAAATAGGATAGCTAACATTGGCTAATAACACCTATGTATGAGGGAGGAGAACCTTATCATTGGGCCTAAATAGGATAGCTAAAATAGGCTAATAACACCTATGTATGAGGGAGGAGAACCTTATCATTGGGCCTAAATAGGATATTTAAAATAGGCTAATAACACCTATGTATGAGGGAGGAGAACCTTAACATTGGGCCTAAATAGGATAGCTAACATTGGCTAATAACACCTATGTATGAGGGAGGAGAACCTTATCATTGGGCCTAAATAGGATAGCTAAAATAGGCTAATAACACCTATGTATGAGGGAGGAGAACCTTATCATTGGGCCTAAATAGGATAGCTAAAATAGGCTAATAACACCTATGTATGAGGGAGGAGAACCTTATCATTGGGTCTAAATAGGATAGTTAAAATAGGCTAATAACACCTATGTATCAGGGAGGAGAACCTTATCATTGGGCCTAAATAGGATAGCTAACATTGGCTAATAACACCTATGTATGAGGGAGGAGAACCTTATCATTGGGCCTAAATAGGATAGCTAAAATAGGCTAATAACACCTATGTATGAGGGAGGAGAACCTTATCATTGGGCCTAAATAGGATAGCTAACATTGGCTAATAACACCTATGTATGAGGGAGGAGAACCTTATCATTGGGCCTAAATAGGATAGCTAAAATTGGCTAATAACACCTATGTATGAGGGAGGAGAACCTTATCATTGGGCCTAAATAGGATAGCTAAAATAGGCTAATAACACCTATGTATGAGGGAGGAGAACCTTATCATTGGGCCTAAATAGGATAGCTAACATTGGCTAATAACACCTATGTATGAGGGAGGAGAACCTTATCATTGGGCCTAAATAGGATAGCTAAAATAGGCTAATAACACCTATGTATGAGGAAGGAGAACCTTATCATTGGGCCTAAATAGGATAGCTAACATTGGCTAATAACACCTATGTATGAGGGAGGAGAACCTTATCATTGGGCCTAAATAGGATAGCTAACATTGGCTAATAACACCTATGTATGAGGGAGGAGAACCTTATCATTGGGCCTAAATAGGATAGCTAAAATAGGCTAATAACACCTATGTATGAGGGAGGAGAACCTTATCATTGGGCCTAAATAGGATAGCTAAAATTGTCTAACAACACCTATGTATGAGGGAGGAGAACCTTATCATTGGGCCTAAATAGGATAGCTAAAATTGTCTAATAACACCTATGTATGAGGGAGGAGAACCTTATCATTGGGCCTAAATAGGATAGCTAAAATTGTCTAATAACACCTATGTATGAGGGAGGAGAACCTTATCATTGGGCCTAAATAGGATAGTTAAAATAGGCTAATAACACCTATGTATGAGGGAGGAGAACCTTATCATTGGGCCTAAATAGGATAGCTAAAATTGGCTAATAACACCTATGTATGAGGGAGGAGAACCTTATCATTGGGCCTAAATAGGATAGCTAAAATTGTCTAATAACACCTATGTATGAGGGAGGAGAACCTTATCATTGGGCCTAAATAGGATAGTTAAAATAGGCTAATAACACCTATGTATGAGGGAGGAGAACCTTATCATTGGGCCTAAATAGAATAGTTAAAATAGGCTAATAACACCTATGTATGAGGGAGGAGAACCTTATCATTGGGCCTAAATAGGATAGTTAAAATAGGCTAATAACACCTATGTATGAGGGAGGAGAACCTTATCATTGGGCCTAAATAGGATAGTTAAAATAGGCTAATAACACCTATGTATGAGGGAGGAGAACCTTATCATTGGGCCTAAATAGGATAGTTAAAATAGGCTAATAACACCTATGTATGAGGGAGGAGAACCTTATCATTGGGCCTAAATAGGATAGCTAAAATTGTCTAATAACACCTATGTATGAGGGAGGAGAACCTTATCATTGGGCCTAAATAGGATAGTTAAAATAGGCTAATAACACCTATGTATGAGGGAGGAGAACCTTATCATTGGGCCTAAATAGGATAGCTAAAATTGTCTAATAACACCTATGTATGAGGGAGGAGAACCTTATCATTGGGCCTAAATAGGATAGTTAAAATAGGCTAATAACACCTATGTATGAGGGAGGAGAACCTTATCATTGGGCCTAAATAGGATAGCTAAAATTGTCTAATAACACCTATGTATGAGGGAGGAGAACCTTATCATTGGGCCTAAATAGGATAGCTAAATTTGTCTAATAACACCTATGTATGAGGGAGGAGAACCTTATCATTGGGCCTAAATAGGATAGCTAAAATTGTCTAATAACACCTATGTATGAGGGAGGAGAACCTTATCATTGGGCCTAAATAGGATAGTTAAAATAGGCTAATAACACCTATGTATGAGGGAGGAGAACCTTATCATTGGGCCTAAATAGGATAGCTAAAATTGTCTAATAACACCTATGTATGAGGGAGGAGAACCTTATCATTGGGCCTAAATAGGATAGCTAAAATTGTCTAATAACACCTATGTATGAGGGAGGAGAACCTTATCATTGGGCCTAAATAGGATAGTTAAAATAGGCTAATAACACCTATGTATGAGGGAGGAGAACCTTATCATTGGGCCTAAATAGGATAGTTAAAATAGGCTAATAACACCTATGTATGAGGGAGGAGAACCTTATCATTGGGCCTAAATAGGATAGTTAAAATAGGCTAATAACACCTATGTATGAGGGAGGAGAACCTTATCATTGGGCCTAAATAGGATAGCTAAAATTGTCTAATAACACCTATGTATGAGGGAGGAGAACCTTATCATTGGGCCTAAATAGGATAGTTAAAATAGGCTAATAACACCTATGTATGAGGGAGGAGAACCTTATCATTGGGCCTAAATAGGATAGTTAAAATAGGCTAATAACACCTATGTATGAGGGAGGAGAACCTTATCATTGGGCCTAAATAGGATAGCTAAAATTGTCTAATAACACCTATGTATGAGGGAGGAGAACCTTATCATTGGGCCTAAATAGGATAGCTAAAATTGTCTAATAACACCTATGTATGAGGGAGGAGAACCTTATCATTGGGCCTAAATAGGATAGTTAAAATAGGCTAATAACACCTATGTATGAGGGAGGAGAACCTTATCATTGGGCCTAAATAGGATAGCTAAAATTGTCTAATAACACCTATGTATGAGGGAGGAGAACCTTATCATTGGGCCTAAATAGGATAGCTAAAATTGTCTAATAACACCTATGTATGAGGGAGGAGAACCTTATCATTGGGCCTAAATAGGATAGCTAAAATTGTCTAATAACACCTATGTATGAGGGAGGAGAACCTTATCATTGGGCCTAAATAGGATAGCTAAAATTGTCTAATAACACCTATGTATGAGGGAGGAGAACCTTATCATTGGGCCTAAATAGGATAGTTAAAATAGGCTAATAACACCTATGTATGAGGGAGGAGAACCTTATCATTGGGCCTAAATAGGATAGTTAAAATAGGCTAATAACACCTATGTATGAGGGAGGAGAACCTTATCATTGGGCCTAAATAGGATAGCTAAAATAGGCTAATAACACCTATGTATGAGGGAGGAGAACCTTATCATTGGGACTAAATAGGATAGCTAACATTGGCTAATAACACCTATGTATGAGGGAGGAGAACCTTATCATTGGGCCTAAATAGGATAGCTAACATTGGCTAATAACACCTATGTATGAGGGAGGAGAACCTTATCATTGGGCCTAAATAGGATAGCTAAAATTGGCTAATCACACCTATGTATGAGGGAGGAGAACCTTATCATTGGGCCTAAATAGGATAGCTAAAATAGGCTAATAACACCTATGTATGAGGGAGGAGAACCTTATCATTGGGCCTAAATAGGATAGTTAAAATAGGCTAATAACACCTATGTATGAGGGAGGAGAACCTTATCATTGGGCCTAAATACGATAGCTAACATTGGCTAATAACACCTATGTATGAGGGAGGAGAACCTTATCATTGGGCCTAAATAGGATAGCTAAAATAGGCTAATAACACCTATGTATGAGGGAGGAGAACCTTATCATTGGGCCTAAATAGGATAGCTAAAATAGGCTAATAACACCTATGTATGAGGGAGGAGAACCTTATCATTGGGCCTAAATAGGATAGTTAAAATAGGCTAATAACACCTATGTATGAGGGAGGAGAACCTTATCATTGGGCCTAAATAGGATAGCTAACATTGGCTAATAACACCTATGTATGAGGGAGGAGAACCTTATCATTGGGCCTAAATAGGATAGCTAAAATAGGCTAATAACACCTATGTATGAGGGAGGAGAACCTTATCATTGGGCCTAAATAGGATAGCTAACATTGGCTAATAACACCTATGTATGAGGGAGGAGAACCTTATCATTGGGCCTAAATAGGATAGCTAACATTGGCTAATAACACCTATGTATGAGGGAGGAGAACCTTATCATTGGGCCTAAATAGGATAGCTAAAATAGGCTAATAACACCTATGTATGAGGGAGGAGAACCTTATCTTATCATTGGGCCTAAATAGGATATTTAAAATAGGCTAATAACACCTATGTATGAGGGAGGAGAACCTTATCATTGGGCCTAAATAGGATAGCTAACATTGGCTAATAACACCTATGTATGAGGGAGGAGAACCTTATCATTGGGCCTAAATAGGATAGCTAAAATAGGCTAATAACACCTATGTATGAGGGAGGAGAACCTTATCATTGGCCTAAATAGGATAGCTAAAATAGGCTAATAACACCTATGTATGAGGGAGGAGAACCTTATCATTGGGTCTAAATAGGATAGTTAAAATAGGCTAATAACACCTATGTATCAGGGAGGAGAACCTTATCATTGGGCCTAAATAGGATAGCTAACATTGGCTAATAACACCTATGTATGAGGAGGAGAACCTTATCATTGGGCCTAAATAGGATAGCTAAAATAGGCTAATAACACCTATGTATGAGGGAGGAGAACCTTATCATTGGGCCTAAATAGGATAGCTAACATTGGCTAATAACACCTATGTATGAGGGAGGAGAACCTTATCATTGAGCCTAAATAGGATAGCTAACATTGGCTAATAACACCTATGTATGAGGGAGGAGAACCTTATCATTGGGCCTAAATAGGATAGCTAAAATAGGCTAATAACACCTATGTATGAGGGAGGAGAACCTTATCATTGGGCCTAAATAGGATAGCTAACATTGGCTAATAACACCTATGTATGAGGGAGGAGAACCTTATCATTGGGCCTAAATAGGATAGCTAAAATAGGCTAATAACACCTATGTATGAGGAAGGAGAACCTTATCATTGGGCCTAAATAGGATAGCTAACATTGGCTAATAACACCTATGTATGAGGGAGGAGAACCTTATCATTGGGCCTAAATAGGATAGCTAACATTGGCTAATAACACCTATGTATGAGGGAGGAGAACCTTATCATTGGGCCTAAATAGGATAGCTAAAATAGGCTAATAACACCTATGTATGAGGGAGGAGAACCTTATCATTGGGCCTAAATAGGATAGCTAACATTGGCTAATAACACCTATGTATGAGGGAGGAGAACCTTATCATTGGGCCTAAATAGGATAGCTAACATTGGCTAATAACACCTATGTATGAGGAGAGAACCTTATCATTGGGCCTAAATAGGATAGCTAACATTGGCTAATAACACCTATGTATGAGGGAGGAGACCTTATCATTGGGCCTAAATAGGATAGCTAACATTGGCTAATAACACCTATGTATGAGGGAGGAGAACCTTATCATTGGGCCTAAATAGGATAGCTAACATTGGCTAATAACACCTATGTATGAGGGAGGAGAACCTTATCATTGGGCCTAAATAGGATAGCTAACATTGGCTAATAACACCTATGTATGAGGGAGGAGAACCTTATCATTGGGCCTAAATAGGATAGCTAAAATAGGCTAATAACACCTATGTATGAGGGAGGAGAACCTTATCATTGGGCCTAAATAGGATAGTTAACATTGTCTAATAACACCTATGTATGAGGGAGGAGAACCTTATCATTGGTCCTAAATAGGATAGTTAACATTGTCTAATAACACCTATGTATGAGGGAGGAGAACCTTATCATTGGGCCTAATTAGGATAGTTAAAATAGGCTAATAACACCTATGTATGAGGGAGGAGAACCTTATCATTGGGCCTAAATAGGATAGTTAAAATAGGCTAATAACACCTATGTATGAGGAGGAGAACCTTATCATTGGGCCTAAATAGGATAGTTAAAATAGGCTAATAACACCTATGTATGAGGGAGGAGAACCTTATCATTGGGCCTAAATAGGATAGTTAAAATAGGCTAATAACACCTATGTATGAGGGAGGAGAACCTTATCATTGGGCCTAAATAGGATAGTTAAAATAGGCTAATAACACCTATGTATGAGGAGGAGAACCTTATCATTGGGCCTAAATAGGATAGTTAAAATAGGCTAATAACACCTATGTATGAGGGAGGAGAACCTTATCATTGGGCCTAAATAGGATAGCTAAAATTGTCTAATAACACCTATGTATGAGGGAGGAGAACCTTATCATTGGGCCTAAATAGGATAGTTAAAATAGGCTAATAACACCTATGTATGAGGGAGGAGAACCTTATCATTGGGCCTAAATAGGATAGCTAAAATTGTCTAATAACACCTATGTATGAGGGAGGAGAACCTTATCATTGGCCTAAATAGGATAGTTAAAATAGGCTAATAACACCTATGTATGAGGGAGGAGAACCTTATCATTGGGCCTAAATAGGATAGCTAAAATTGTCTAATAACACCTATGTATGAGGGAGGAGAACCTTATCATTGGGCCTAAATAGGATAGCTAAAATTGTCTAATAACACCTATGTATGAGGGAGGAGAACCTTATCATTGGGCCTAAATAGGATAGCTAAAATTGTCTAATAACACCTATGTATGAGGGAGGAGAACCTTATCATTGGGCCTAAATAGGATAGTTAAAATAGGCTAATAACACCTATGTATGAGGGAGGAGAACCTTATCATTGGGCCTAAATAGGATAGCTAAAATTGTCTAATAACACCTATGTATGAGGGAGGAGAACCTTATCATTGGGCCTAAATAGGATAGCTAAAATTGTCTAATAACACCTATGTATGAGGGAGGAGAACCTTATCATTGGGCCTAAATAGGATAGTTAAAATAGGCTAATAACACCTATGTATGAGGGAGGAGAACCTTATCATTGGGCCTAAATAGGATAGTTAAAATAGGCTAATAACACCTATGTATGAGGGAGGAGAACCTTATCATTGGGCCTAAATAGGATAGCTAACATTGGCTAATAACACCTATGTATGAGGGAGGAGAACCTTATCATTGGGCCTAAATAGGATAGCTAAAATAGGCTAATAACACCTATGTATGAGGGAGGAGAACCTTATCATTGGGCCTAAATAGGATAGCTAACATTGGCTAATAACACCTATGTATGAGGGAGGAGAACCTTATCATTGGGCCTAAATAGGATAGCTAACATTGGCTAATAACACCTATGTATGAGGGAGGAGAACCTTATCATTGGGCCTAAATAGGATAGCTAAAATAGGCTAATAACACCTATGTATGAGGGAGGAGAACCTTATCATTGGGCCTAAATAGGATATTTAAAATAGGCTAATAACACCTATGTATGAGGGAGGAGAACCTTATCATTGGGCCTAAATAGGATAGCTAACATTGGCTAATAACACCTATGTATGAGGGAGGAGAACCTTATCATTGGGCCTAAATAGGATAGCTAAAATAGGCTAATAACACCTATGTATGAGGGAGGAGAACCTTATCATTGGGCCTAAATAGGATAGCTAAAATAGGCTAATAACACCTATGTATGAGGGAGGAGAACCTTATCATTGGGTCTAAATAGGATAGTTAAAATAGGCTAATAACACCTATGTATCAGGGAGGAGAACCTTATCATTGGGCCTAAATAGGATAGCTAACATTGGCTAATAACACCTATGTATGAGGGAGGAGAACCTTATCATTGGGCCTAAATAGGATAGCTAAAATAGGCTAATAACACCTATGTATGAGGGAGGAGAACCTTATCATTGGGCCTAAATAGGATAGCTAACATTGGCTAATAACACCTATGTATGAGGGAGGAGAACCTTATCATTGAGCCTAAATAGGATAGCTAACATTGGCTAATAACACCTATGTATGAGGGAGGAGAACCTTATCATTGGGCCTAAATAGGATAGCTAAAATAGGCTAATAACACCTATGTATGAGGGAGGAGAACCTTATCATTGGGCCTAAATAGGATAGCTAACATTGGCTAATAACACCTATGTATGAGGGAGGAGAACCTTATCATTGGGCCTAAATAGGATAGCTAAAATAGGCTAATAACACCTATGTATGAGGAAGGAGAACCTTATCATTGGGCCTAAATAGGATAGCTAACATTGGCTAATAACACCTATGTATGAGGGAGGAGAACCTTATCATTGGGCCTAAATAGGATAGCTAACATTGGCTAATAACACCTATGTATGAGGGAGGAGAACCTTATCATTGGGCCTAAATAGGATAGCTAAAATAGGCTAATAACACCTATGTATGAGGGAGGAGAACCTTATCATTGGGCCTAAATAGGATAGCTAACATTGGCTAATAACACCTATGTATGAGGGAGGAGAACCTTATCATTGGGCCTAAATAGGATAGCTAACATTGGCTAATAACACCTATGTATGAGGGAGGAGAACCTTATCATTGGGCCTAAATAGGATAGCTAACATTGGCTAATAACACCTATGTATGAGGGAGGAGAACCTTATCATTGGGCCTAAATAGGATAGCTAACATTGGCTAATAACACCTATGTATGAGGGAGGAGAACCTTATCATTGGGCTAAATAGGATAGCTAACATTGGCTAATAACACCTATGTATGAGGGAGGAGAACCTTATCATTGGGCCTAAATAGGATAGCTAACATTGGCTAATAACACCTATGTATGAGGGAGGAGAACCTTATCATTGGGCCTAAATAGGATAGCTAAAATAGGCTAATAACACCTATGTATGAGGGAGGAGAACCTTATCATTGGGCCTAAATAGGATAGTTAACATTGTCTAATAACACCTATGTATGAGGGAGGAGAACCTTATCATTGGTCCTAAATAGGATAGTTAACATTGTCTAATAACACCTATGTATGAGGGAGGAGACCTTATCATTGGGCCTAATTAGGATAGTTAAAATAGGCTAATAACACCTATGTATGAGGGAGGAGAACCTTATCATTGGGCCTAAATAGGATAGTTAAAATAGGCTAATAACACCTATGTATGAGGGAGGAGAACCTTATCATTGGGCCTAAATAGGATAGTTAAAATAGGCTAATAACACCTATGTATGAGGGAGGAGAACCTTATCATTGGGCCTAAATAGGATAGTTAAAATAGGCTAATAACACCTATGTATGAGGGAGGAGAACCTTATCATTGGGCCTAAATAGGATAGTTAAAATAGGCTAATAACACCTATGTATGAGGGAGGAGAACCTTATCATTGGGCCTAAATAGGATAGTTAAAATAGGCTAATAACACCTATGTATGAGGGAGGAGAACCTTATCATTGGGCCTAAATAGGATAGCTAAAATTGTCTAATAACACCTATGTATGAGGGAGGAGAACCTTATCATTGGGCCTAAATAGGATAGTTAAAATAGGCTAATAACACCTATGTAATGAGGGAGGAGAACCTTATCATTGGGCCTAAATAGGATAGCTAAAATTGTCTAATAACACCTATGTATGAGGGAGGAGAACCTTATCATTGGGCCTAAATAGGATAGTTAAAATAGGCTAATAACACCTATGTATGAGGGAGGAGAACCTTATCATTGGGCCTAAATAGGATAGCTAAAATTGTCTAATAACACCTATGTATGAGGGAGGAGAACCTTATCATTGGGCCTAAATAGGATAGCTAAAATTGTCTAATAACACCTATGTATGAGGGAGGAGAACCTTATCATTGGGCCTAAATAGGATAGCTAAAATTGTCTAATAACACCTATGTATGAGGGAGGAGAACCTTATCATTGGGCCTAAATAGGATAGTTAAAATAGGCTAATAACACCTATGTATGAGGGAGGAGAACCTTATCATTGGGCCTAAATAGGATAGCTAAAATTGTCTAATAACACCTATGTATGAGGGAGGAGAACCTTATCATTGGGCCTAAATAGGATAGCTAAAATTGTCTAATAACACCTATGTATGAGGGAGGAGAACCTTATCATTGGGCCTAAATAGGATAGTTAAAATAGGCTAATAACACCTATGTATGAGGGAGGAGAACCTTATCATTGGGCCTAAATAGAATAGTTAAAATAGGCTAATAACACCTATGTATGAGGGAGGAGAACCTTATCATTGGGCCTAAATAGGATAGTTAAAATAGGCTAATAACACCTATGTATGAGGGAGGAGAACCTTATCATTGGGCCTAAATAGGATAGTTAAAATAGGCTAATAACACCTATGTATGAGGGAGGAGAACCTTATCATTGGGCCTAAATAGGATAGTTAAAATAGGCTAATAACACCTATGTATGAGGGAGGAGAACCTTATCATTGGGCCTAAATAGGATAGCTAAAATTGTCTAATAACACCTATGTATGAGGGAGGAGAACCTTATCATTGGGCCTAAATAGGATAGTTAAAATAGGCTAATAACACCTATGTATGAGGGAGGAGAACCTTATCATTGGGCCTAAATAGGATAGCTAAAATTGTCTAATAACACCTATGTATGAGGGAGGAGAACCTTATCATTGGTCCTAAATAGGATAGCTAAAATAGGCTAATAACACCTATGTATGAGGGAGGAGAACCTTATCATTGGGCCTAAATAGGATAGCTAAAATTGGCTAATAACACCTATGTATGAGGGAGGAGAACCTTATCATTGGGCCTAAATAGGATAGCTAAAATAGGCTAATAACACCTATGTATGAGGGAGGAGAACCTTATCATTGGTCCTAAATAGGATAGTTAAAATAGGCTAATAACACCTATGTATGAGGGAGGAGAACCTTATCATTGGGCCTAAATAGGATAGCTAAAATAGGCTAATAACACCTATGTATGAGGGAGGAGAACCTTATCATTGGGCCTAAATAGGATAGCTAAAATTGGCTAATAACACCTATGTATGAGGGAGGAGAACCTTATCATTGGGCCTAAATAGGATAGCTAAAATAGGCTAATAACACCTATGTATGAGGGAGGAGAACCTTATCATTGGGCCTAAATAGGATAGCTAAAATAGGCTAATAACACCTATGTATGAGGGAGGAGAACCTTATCATTGGGCCTAAATAGGATAGCTAAAATAGGCTAATAACACCTATGTATGAGGGAGGAGAACCTTATCATTGGGCCTAAATAGGATAGCTAAAATTGTCTAATAACACCTATGTATGAGGGAGGAGAACCTTATCATTGGGCCTAAATAGGATAGCTAAAATTGGCTAATAACACCTATGTATGAGGGAGGAGAACCTTATCATTGGGCCTAAATAGGATAGCTAAAATAGGCTAATAACACCTATGTATGAGGGAGGAGAACCTTATCATTGGGCCTAAATAGGATAGCTAAAATAGGCTAATAACACCTATGTATGAGGGAGGAGAACCTTATCATTGGGCCTAAATAGGATAGCTAAAATTGTCTAATAACACCTATGTATGAGGGAGGAGAACCTTATCATTGGGCCTAAATAGGATAGCTAAAATTGGCTAATAACACCTATGTATGAGGGAGGAGAACCTTATCATTGGGCCTAAATAGGATAGCTAAAATAGGCTAATAACACCTATGTATGAGGGAGGAGAACCTTATCATTGGGCCTAAATAGGATAGCTAAAATTGTCTAATAACACCTATGTATGAGGGAGGAGAACCTTATCATTGGGCCTAAATAGGATAGCTAAAATTGGCTAATAACACCTATGTATGAGGGAAGAGAACCTTATCATTGGGCCTAAATAGGATAGCTAAAATTGTCTAATAACACCTATGTATGAGGGAGGAGAACCTTATCATTGGGCCTAAATAGGATAGCTAAAATTGGCTAATAACACCTATGTATGAGGGAGGAGAACCTTATCATTGGGCCTAAATAGGATAGCTAAAATAGGCTAATAACACCTATGTATGAGGGAGGAGAACCTTATCATTGGGCCTAAATAGGATAGCTAAAATTGGCTAATAACACCTATGTATGAGGGAGGAGAACCTTATCATTGGGCCTAAATAGGATAGCTAAAATAGGCTAATAACACCTATGTATGAGGGAGGAGAACCTTATCATTGGGCCTAAATAGGATAGCTAAAATAGGCTAATAACACCTATGTATGAGGGAGGAGAACCTTATCATTGGGCCTAAATAGGATAGCTAAAATTGGCTAATAACACCTATGTATGAGGGAGGAGAACCTTATCATTGGGCCTAAATAGGATAGCTAAAATTGTCTAATAACACCTATGTATGAGGGAGGAGAACCTTATCATTGGGCCTAAATAGGATAGCTAAAATTGGCTAATAACACCTATGTATGAGGGAGGAGAACCTTATCATTGGGCATAAATAGGATAGCTAAAATTGGCTAATAACACCAATGTATGAGGGAGGAGAACCTTATCATTGGGCCTAAATAGGATAGCTAAAATTGGCTAATAACACCTATGTATGAGGGAGGAGAACCTTATCATTGGGCCTAAATAGGATAGCTAAAATTGGCTAATAACACCTATGTATGAGGGAGGAGAACCTTATCATTGGGCCTAAATAGGATAGCTAAAATTGTCTAATAACACCTATGTATGAGGGAGGAGAACCTTATCATTGGGCCTAAATAGGATAGCTAAAATTGGCTAATAACACCTATGTATGAGGGAGGAGAACCTTATCATTGGGCCTAAATAGGATAGCTAAAATAGGCTAATAACACCTATGTATGAGGGAGGAGAACCTTATCATTGGGCCTAAATAGGATAGCTAAAATTGGCTAATAACACCTATGTATGAGGGAGGAGAACCTTATCATTGGGCCTAAATAGGATAGCTAAAATTGTCTAATAACACCTATGTATGAGGGAGGAGAACCTTATCATTGGGCCTAAATAGGATAGCTAAAATTGGCTAATAACACCTATGTATGAGGGAGGAGAATCTTATCATTGGGCCTAAATAGGATAGCTAAAATTGGCTAATAACACCTATGCATGAGGGAGGAGAACCTTATCATTGGGCCTAAATAGGATAGCTAAAATTGTCTAATAACACCTATGTATGAGGGAGGAGAACCTTATCATTGGGCCTAAATAGGATAGCTAAAATTGGCTAATAACACCTATGTATGAGGGAGGAGAACCTTATCATTGGGCCTAAATAGGATAGCTAAAATTGGCTAATAACACCTATGTATGAGGGAGGAGAACCTTATTTCTAATTATAATTACTCTATTTAGGAACAGTAAAATTCAAACATAAATATCAGGTTAGGGTTATGGTGTTTAATGCCACTTTCAACAATATTTCAAACATAAATATACAATGTATCTAACAAACCAGGTCAGTGCTGATACACTGTCTACATGATGGATAGATTACAAATCATACCTCTAAAGAAAATTGTAAATCATATGGGAGATAATTATGTATCATCACAGGAGGTTTGAGGGTCAGTGTGAAATATGGCACTCCCTTGGGTACATCTTGACGAGGCATCAATTTCCGCCCATCAGACAGATAAACCTATAAAAAAATATATATATATTATGTACAATTAACGGTACATTCAAAATAATTGGATTCGGAAGAATAAATACAACAAGAGGCTCACATGAACCTTAATCACTCAGCTGGTAAAGAATATTATTTAAAAAATAGCCAATTATAGCATATGAATTTCCTCACTCCATCGATGGACTTGTACTCCAATATAACCTGGGTGATAGGTATAAAATTGAATCTTCACATCATAATGTTGCTTCCTTCCAAATACAACTACATTTTCATTGCTGTTTTAAGAAAATCATTTTTTCTAATATTCTAAATTGTGCCTTATGTTAAACTTTGGACCTCATAGACCTTTGTGCTTTTCGAGCTTAAATCTGTATATCACAATCAATATCACACACTACTGCAATTGTTAGGGCTTAGGGCTATGGTGTTTAATGCCACTTTCAACAATATTTCAGTTATATTGAGGGGTAAGTTTTATTGGTGGCGGAAACAAGAGTACCAAGAAGAAAACCATCGACAAGTTGCAAGTCACTGACAAACTTTATCACATAATGTTGTATCAAGTACACCTTGCCATGAACGAGATTCGAACTCACAACTTTAGTAGTGATAGGCACTGATTGCATAGGTAGTTGTAAATCCAACTACCATACGATCACGCCCACGATGGTCCCTCCATTACAATTGTAATTTCATCTATGGTTCATATAAGATTATTATTAATATGTTTACTATTCCCACCCATGTTAAACTTTGAACCCCATAAACCTTGAGGCTTGAATCTTCATATTTGTTTCAGAGGTAAATACATTTGTCTATTTCCATTGATAGTTTTTAAGATGATTTTTTTTTTAATTGTCCCCAATACAGCTTATGTTAAACTTCAAATTGATTGAAATACAGAACTTAAAATATTGATTAGACACTTACCAGAAAAGCTTTCATCAATGTAAAGGCAGAATTGAACATTATTACAAGTCAGATATAAAGGATCTAACACTGGTAAGAGGGCAAGATGCAAAAATCTCAGACACCCAAGGGAAAGATTTCTGGTCTCCAACGAGGCTCCGCCGAGTTGGAGACCAATAGAAATCTTTCCCGCGGGTGTCTGAGATTTTTCCGTCTTGCCCTCTTACCGGTGTTTGATTTTATTTCTCACTAAACATCTTTGTTTTGTTAACATTCCATCGAGCGTTTTCCCGCAAAATTGTTTTCCGTTGGTGAAGTTAATTGTCAATTTATCGATATACATCCGTGTATTGACAGTATTTTAATTGTATTTAATAAATATATCATATATGATACTACAACAGCGATAAATACCTGTAAAAATTATTTGACTTTGGTCAAAGGGAGGTAATTTCTTTCTTTACGTTAGTTACTAACAAGGGAAAGCACTCTATTTTTTGCTCAAAGGAAACAAACATTGACACGGTAGAAAGGGGTGAGAAAAAGTCAAACGCAGTGAAAGGTGCAATATCGTTAAATCGTTAGAAAACAGAATAGTATACATAGATTAATAAAAAAAATACTTATGTGGTAGAATCGTGGTTTTATTGATGAGAATAAAGATGGAACCGTGGTGAAGAGCTATTTTGCAAAACATAACATTTTTACGGGAAAAGTAGCGTGAAATTCTTATCTCACCCATGGGTTGAGATAAGGATATCTCACACGGCTAAAAATAGGAACTGTGCTGTCTCATTAGTGAGAAAAAATAAACATAAATATAAGTACTTCAATATGAAGGAAATTTGTATGTACTAGTCAAAGTGTACTAAAAGGTACTAAAAAACCTCCAATCAGAACATCCTATCTAATAAATACAACATTCTGATTGGACCATTTTGGAGGATGAGTAAAATACTCATACTTAAACCTTTCATGACTGGTCTTCACCATCAAATGGCTTCAATTTCTTGTACTTACTTTGATATTAAACACTTTATCAGTGCCTGTCCCAGCACATGTGTAGGTCTTGGCTTTTTCTTTAGTTCTCTGAATGTCTTTCCACCATATCCCATTGTTCTGTATTTTGTATTCCCTGTAAGAAAACTCAACTTTCTTCATATTATGACTATATTTTATTTACTTTCAGGTTTAGGTTTATGGTGTTTAATGCCACCAATATTTCAGTCATATCGTGGCAATCAGTTTTCTTGGTAAAGGAAAGCGGAGTACCCAGAAAAAACCACCAACTCGCCGCAAGTCACTGACAAAATTTATCAGCTTCTGAAAATTCAGATATTTCTTTTTTTTATGTAAACATGCAATTGACCATGAAATTATTTAGTAATAATAAAACACAGCTGGACAAGCTTGGGTGTTCACCTCATACCAATAAGGAGAGTCACTTCTATATTTACAGCTGTGCAGTGAAAATGTTATAAATGTTAAAGAAAGGTACTGTATTACCATATATGCTGGTATCAGCTTGCTAACCTGCCAAAAAACATCTATGATAACAAACCTGCACATGTGGTAACCCCATTAAGTAGTCACCTGTATTCAAAGGTCAACCTTTCTTGTCCTATGAATTGAATCTCTTTTGAGAGGTCACCTGTCGTACAAGACCATATTTTCTTTGTCCCAAAGGTGACCTTTTAATACAGGTTTGACTGTACTTGACCAGAACTTATCAAACTTTTACCACAACATTTTAATATTTTGACATTAGACTAATTAGAACAAACAATCTGCAGGCTAATTTGCAGCTGTTATTAATACAACTTATCGATGATTTGTAAATTTTCCCTTTGATCTTTACATATATATTACTGAAGGAGCATCTCACATTTCAAACTTTACTTATGATGTGAAATTGCTCTGAGAAATCCATTCTTGCAAAAGAAAACAATGATATTATATATATATCTCAGCTCAAAGCTCATGTTTCAAACTGAATTACCTCAGATCTGTTGGGGAGACAAAAATATCACAGTTGTAGGCAAGGAAGAGAGGAATGATGAAGTCTTGATCTGGATGTAAAGTTTGTAACTTTGAATATTGACCTATTTCTATGTAGGTCACATTGATCCCATACTGCTTCAGATCTTCTGTTTTACAATATACATCTACTAACACAGTCATTTTA
Source organism: Bathymodiolus brooksi (assembly GCA_963680875.1). Classification (NCBI taxonomy): domain Eukaryota; kingdom Metazoa; phylum Mollusca; class Bivalvia; order Mytilida; family Modiolidae; genus Bathymodiolus; species Bathymodiolus brooksi. The sequence goes on from OY804581.1 coordinate 124,462,091, forward strand.
TTCTCAATCTAGAAAATATAAACAATAATTTAGAAACAATGCTCTAGGAATATTAAGGGCTATGGTAATGAGTGAATGATGGATCCATTGTTTAATTCCAAGTGAGGAATTTTTCTGCTATTTGATGACGAGAACAAGTTATGCTGTACTTACTGATGAGATTGTGATAAAACCTGTTTTCTACTAGACAAAACTCTTTGATAGTGCTAGTTCACTGAAGCAACAGTCCATGGCTAGACATATCTCTCCATTCTGACTTCAAGCCAGTTCAAGTCTTAGTTCTCAATGCAGAGTGCTAAGTGGAGATGCAGAATATGTCATTTTTTTAGTTTTTAGTTAGGCCTGACCAGGAATTGAATACATGATTTACTACCTTTAAAGTGAGTTGCTTTGGTAATACAATAACTATGTAGTTTCCAATTGACAATGGTATTTGATAAAAAAAAATTTAGCAACATAATTTTATCCAAATTTCTTTGGTAATACAGGGAAAAATAAAAATGTCTTCTTGATGCTATTTTTTTAATCTGATGTATCTGACCTGTCAAAATCATATATCATCACTATTTTTTTAATCTGATGTATCTGACCTGTCAAAATCATATATCATCACTATTTTTTTAATCTGATGTATCTGACCTGTCAAAATCATATATCATCACTATTTTTTTAATCTTATGTATCTGACCTGTCAAAATCATATATCATCACTATTTTTTTAATCTGATGTATCTGACCTGTCAAAATCATATATCATCACTATTTTTTTAATCTGATGTATCTGACCTGTCAAAATCATATATCATCACTATTTGTTTAATCTGATGTATCTGACCTGTCAAAATCATATATCGTCACTATTTTTTTAATCTGATGTATCTGACCTGTCAAAATCATAATTTATATCATCACTATTTTTTTAATCTGATGTATCTGACCTGTCAAAATCATATATCATCACTATTTTTTTAATCTTATGTATCTGACCTGTCAAAATCATATATCATCACTATTTTTTTAATCTTATGTATCTGACCTGTCAAAATCATATATCATCACTATTTTTTTAATCTGATGTATCTGACCTGTCAAAATCATATATCATCACTATTTTTTTAATCTGATGTATCTGACCTGTCAAAATCATATATCATCACTATTTTTTTAATCTTATGTATCTGACCTGTCAAAATCATATATCATCACTATTTTTTTTAATCTGATGTATCTGACCTGTCAAAATCATATATCATCACTATTTTTTTAATCTGATGTATCTGACCTGTCAAAATCATATATCATCACTATTTTTTTAATCTGATGTATCTGACCTGTCAAAATCATATATCATCACTATTTTTTTAATCTGATGTATCTGACCTGTCAAAATCATATATCATCACTATTTTTTTAATCTGATGTATCTGACCTGTCAAAATCATATATCATCACTATTTTTTTAATCTGATGTATCTGACCTGTCAAAATCATATATCATCACTATTTTTTTAATCTGATGTATCTGACCTGTCAAAATCATATATCATCACTATTTTTTTAATCTTATGTATCTGACCTGTCAAAATCATATATCATCACTATTTTTTTAATCTGATGTATCTGACCTGTCAAAATCATATATCATCACTATTTTTTTAATCTTATGTATCTGACCTGTCAAAATCATATATCATCACTATTTTTTTAATCTTATGTATCTGACCTGTCAAAATCATATATCATCACTATTTTTTTAATCTGATGTATCTGACCTGTCAAAATCATATATCATCACTATTTTTTTAATCTGATGTATCTGACCTGTCAAAATCATATATCATCACTATTTTTTTAATCTTATGTATCTGACCTGTCAAAATCATATATCATCACTATTTTTTTAATCTGATGTATCTGACCTGTCAAAATCATATATCATCACTATTTTTTTAATCTGATGTATCTGACCTGTCAAAATCATATATCATCACTATTTTTTTAATCTTATGTATCTGACCTGTCAAAATCATATATCATCACTATTTTTTTAATCTGATGTATCTGACCTGTCAAAATCATATATCATCACTATTTGTTTAATCTGATGTATCTGACCTGTCAAAATCATATATCATCACTATTTTTTTAATCTGATGTATCTGACCTGTCAAAATCATAATTTATATCATCACTATTTTTTTTAATCTGATGTATCTGACCTGTCAAAATCATATATCATCACTATTTTTTTAATCTTATGTATCTGACCTGTCAAAATCATATATCATCACTATTTTTTTAATCTGATGTATCTGACCTGTCAAAATCATATATCATCACTATTTTTTTAATCTGATGTATCTGACCTGTCAAAATCATATATCATCACTATTTTTTTAATCTGATGTATCTGACCTGTCAAAATCATATATCATCACTATTTTTTTTAATCTGATGTATCTGACCTGTCAAAATCATATATCATCACTATTTTTTTAATCTGATGTATCTGACCTGTCAAAATCATATATCATCACTATTTTTTTAATCTGATGTATCTGACCTGTCAAAATCATATATCATCACTATTTTTTTAATCTTATGTATCTGACCTGTCAAAATCATATATCATCACTATTTTTTTAATCTGATGTATCTGACCTGTCAAAATCATATATCATCACTATTTTTTTAATCTGATGTATCTGACCTGTCAAAATCATATATCATCACTATTTTTTTAATCTTATGTATCTGACCTGTCAAAATCATATATCATCACTATTTTTTTTAATCTGATGTATCTGACCTGTCAAAATCATATATCATCACTATTTTTTTAATCTGATGTATCTGACCTGTCAAAATCATATATCATCACTATTTTTTTAATCTGATGTATCTGACCTGTCAAAATCATATATCATCACTATTTTTTTAATCTGATGTATCTGACCTGTCAAAATCATATATCATCACTATTTTTTTAATCTGATGTATCTGACCTATCAAAATCATATATCATCACTATTTTTTTAATCTGATGTATCTGACCTATCAAAATAATATATCATCACTATTTTTTTAATCTGATGTATCTGACCTGTCAAAATCATATATCATCACTATTTTTTTAATCTGATGTATCTGACCTGTCAAAATCATATATCATCACTATTTTTTTAATCTGATGTATCTGACCTGTCAAAATCATATATCATCACTATTTTTTTAATCTGATGTATCTGACCTGTCAAAATCATATATCATCACTATTTTTTTAATCTGATGTATCTGACCTGTCAAAATCATATATCATCACTATTTTTTTAATCTGATGTATCTGACCTGTCAAAATCATATATCATCACTATTTTTTTAATCTTATGTATCTGACCTGTCAAAATCATATATCATCACTATTTTTTTAATCTGATGTATCTGACCTGTCAAAATCATATATCATCACTATTTTTTTAATCTTATGTATCTGACCTGTCAAAATCATATATCATCACTATTTTTTTAATCTGATGTATCTGACCTGTCAAAATCATATATCATCACTATTTTTTTAATCTTATGTATCTGACCTGTCAAAATCATATATCATCACTATTTTTTTTAATCTGATGTATCTGACCTGTCAAAATCATATATCATCACTATTTTTTTAATCTGATGTATCTGACCTGTCAAAATCATATATCATCACTATTTTTTTAATCTGATGTATCTGACCTGTCAAAATCATATATCATCACTATTTTTTTAATCTGATGTATCTGACCTGTCAAAATCATATATCATCACTATTTTTTTAATCTGATGTATCTGACCTATCAAAATCATATATCATCACTATTTTTTTAATCTTATGTATCTGACCTGTCAAAATCATATATCATCACTATTTTTTTAATCTGATGTATCTGACCTGTCAAAATCATATATCATCACTATTTTTTTAATCTTATGTATCTGACCTGTCAAAATCATATATCATCACTATTTTTTTAATCTGATGTATCTGACCTGTCAAAATCATATATCATCACTATTTTTTTAATCTTATGTATCTGACCTGTCAAAATCATATATCATCACTATTTTTTTAATCTGATGTATCTGACCTGTCAAAATCATATATCATCACTATTTTTTTAATCTGATGTATCTGACCTGTCAAAATCATATATCATCACTATTTTTCAGATCAAATAATAATTTTGGGATATTGCTGCTACCTAAATCAAATCAAAATAAATTGTGTGGCATTTACAGTGAAATCTGTCTAACTCAACCTGTTTGGGGCCCACTGTTGTGATTGGAATAGACAAGAGTTTGTTTGATTTATACAGATTGAAATAACAGGTTTCACACATTGGGATTTGATCTAAAGCTCAGTTAATACAGGATTCCAGTTTATTCACTGTTCAGTTTCGACAGGCTTCACTATATATAGATTACACAGTATACATATTTAAAGTCACTATTGTATTAATTTCATGGCAGGTAGGTTTTTACACCCTTAACATATTATAAGACATAAGGTTGTATCAAATACATCTCACTATGGACACACGTAAAAATCTAAATTTATAACTTACTTTTAACGGTGACATAATATTGATGATTTTACTGCCATGCCAAACGTCTATATGTAGGAGATACCAGTATTTTGTAGAATGCTATAAAAAATAATTATTTAAACAAATTAATACAACCAAACGTCTATATGTAGGAGATACCAGTATTTTGTAGAATGCCATACAAAACTAGAGGCTCTCAGGAGCCTGTATAGCTCACCTGGGTATAATAACATCAGTCAATAAAACTTGATAACTTCGGTAAAAAAAAATAACAAATGTAGCCTTCGTCATTGCAGACCCCTTCTACAAAAAAATTTGGGCAGGGGTTCCCCCATTAATGTAAGTTATCAAAATTGCTGTAAAAAAACATATATGTCAATGATTCTCAAAATTTAGCTTTTCCTACTTCACATTTTGTAATAAAGTTGCTTCCCTTTGATTATTTGAGTAACCAAAAGCAGTGAGTCAACAAAAAAATGCATTTCAAGAGGAATAATTTCATCCCCCCTTTTTTCTATTTTTAGCTTGGCGGCCATCTTGGTTGGAAGTCGGGATCACCGGACACAATTTTGGATCATTCCACAAAAGTTTGACTGCAATTGGCCAAGTGGTTTCTGAGGAGAAGATTTTTATGTGAATTTCCCATAGGGTCCTATGTTAAGCTAAGTTCGGCTGTGGGGGCCATCTTGATCGAAGGGCCGAAACACCGGACACATTTTTGGAAGAGAACCATTCAATGACTATTTCATCAAAATTTTGTTCTTATTGAGCAAATGGTTTCAGACAAGAAGATTTTTATGGGAATTTCCCATAGGGTCCTATGCTAAATTAAGTTCGGCTGTGGTGGCCATCTTGGTCGGTGTTCTGAAATGCCAGACATAATTTTGGAAGAGGACCACCCAAGAATCATTTCAGCAAAGTTTGGTTGAGATTGGCTCAGTAGTTTCAGAGGAGAAGATTTTTTAAAAATTTCATCCCCCCTTTTTTCTAATTTGCATAATCGGTCAAAATAGGCAAAAGTTCAAAGTTCATAAAAAATCCTGTAATATATGTTAAAAAGCTCATCATTATGCTTATACAGTTCAAATTTGGGCACTTTCTGGCTTAAAATAGAGCAGTTTTGACCATTTGAAGATATTTCTATTTTTAGTAATGGCGGCCATCTTGGATACAGGACGGTGCTGACGGACACAATTTTGAAAAGGGACCACCCAAGGATCATTTCAGCAAAGTTTGGTTGAGATTGGCTCAGTAGTTTCAGAGGAGAAGATTTTTTTTTAATTTCATCCCCCCTTTTTTCTATTTTTAGCTTGGTGGCCATCTTGGTTGGAAGTCAGGATCACCGGACACAATTTTGGAAGGGGGCCATCCAAGGATCATTCCACAAAAGTTTGGTTGTAATTGACCCAGTGGTTTCTGAGGAGAAGATTTTTATGTGAATTTCCCATAGGGTCCTATGTTAAGCTAAGTTCTGCTGTGGGGACCATCTTGATTGAAGGGCCGAACCGCCGGACACATTTTTGGAAGAGAACCATCCAATGACTATTTCATCAAAATTGTGTTCTTATTGAGCAAATGGTTTCAGACAAGAAGATTTTTATGGGAATTTCCCATAGGGTCCTATGTTAAATTAAGTTTGGCTGTGGTGGCCATCTTGGTCGGTGTTCTGAAATGCCGGACACAATTTTGGAAGAGGATCACCCAAGAATCATTTCAGCAAGGTTTGGTTGAGAGTAGTTTCAGAGGAGAAGATTTTTTTTAAATTTCATCCCCCCTTTTTTCTAATTTGCATAATCGGTCAAAATCGGCAAAAGTTCAAAGTTCATAAAAAATCTTGTAATATATGTTAAAAAGCTCATCATTATGCTTATACAGTTCAAATTTGGGCACTTTCTGGCTTAAAATAGAGCAGTTTTGGCCATTTGAAGAAATTTCTATTTTTAGTAATGGCGGCCATCTTGGATACAGGACGGTGCTGACGGACACATTTTTGAAAGGGGACCACCTAAGGATCATTTCAGCAAAGTTTGGTTGAAATTGGCTCAGTAGTTTCAGAGGAGAAGATTTTTTTTTAATTTCATCCCCCCTTTTTTCTAATTTGCATAATCGGTCAAAATGGGTAATGGGATTTACTTCAAAATTGCAGGGTATGTAGATCTTGACATGCTGCACAATTTTGCAATTTAAACTTAACATCTATCTCTAAATAGTTTTTGAAATATAAGACGAAAAGTATTAAAATTAAAAAAAAAATTGATGAAAAAAGGGCAATAACTCCAAGATGGGTAATCAGATTTACTTCAAAATTGCAGGGTATGTAGATCTTGATGTGCTGATCATTTTTACCCCATGTCAGATTTTTGATATTAATAACGGTTTTTGAGTTATTACCCAAAACCTGCAATTTTACTATATGTTCTATTTTTAGTAACAGCGCATGGCATCACCAGACACAATTTTGAAACTAGACACCCTAGTGATGATTCAGACCAAGTTTGGTTTCCATTGGTCTAGTACTTTCAGAGGAGAAGATTTTTGAAAAAGTTTACGACGTACGACGACGACAGACGCCAAGTGATGGCAATAGCTCACATGACCCTTTGGGTCAGGTGTGCTAAAAATTATTTAAACAAATTAATACAACCAAATATCTATATGCAGGAGATACCAGTATTTTGTAGAATGCTATAAAATAAAGAATTATTTAAACAAATTAATACAACCAAACATCTATATGTAAGAGATACCATGTTTCTGTGGAATGCTATAAAATAAAGAATTATTTAAACAAATATATATATATGTATTGCCATTGGAGATCCAGCTATCAAGAGGGGAGGATTAGAATTCTATTACTAGTTTAATCCTTCACATATTTGTGTCTGTCTCAAGCCAGGTTTGTGTCTGTCTCAAGCCAGGACCAGGATTTACAGCATCATATGTCATAGTGTTTTTGTGTGTTCAGTGAGTTAAGCTGAGAAATGATTGTTTTTTTTTGTATTGGTGGAATTGTTGAACATCAGTTTAAATTCTATTTTCATAATCAACAAAAACTGGATATTAAAATTCTATCTGAACGAGTCCATCTTTAAAGTGTAATGCCTACATCTTTTCCCCTTTATCTATCCATATAATGCATTGTGATAAATTTTTTAATCATGAAATAAGCATGCAAAATAAACTGATTAAAAATAATACCATTTATTCCATAATTAAAGTCAATCAAATGTTTTAATGGATTTTAATAAAAGGCCATTAAACCTGTTCAGTGCAAAAGTTGAAGTAAAAAATAATAAGTTCAAATATTCTAAAATATGTGGTAATTCTCTACAAAGTTATCTCTCTTGTAACAATACTAGTATTCTTTCAGCAAAAAAAATACTTTGGTTAGACAAAATTTGCTACAAAGATTGAAATTTTCGTAAATAGGAAAAGAAACGTTCATTTTTTTCTGCATGACAAGTGGGGAAAAAATCATAACACTCTTGCTTTCATGCTACTAGGAATTACAATAATGCATGCCTTTATAAATTATATTTTATTGCTACAAACACAAAAATCTTTATTAAATACATCGAAATAGAAATAAATATATTGTGGCATTCACTTAAAAAAAAATAATAATAAATTGTGCATTTGTTACACACACAATCAATTATGTATGTTTTTTGGTATCAACAGGAGTCATTTAGCTAAAAAAACCATTTAGGATAACAGATAATTTTGATCTTGTTTTATACTGATTAACTTGTTTCATGTGTATTGAAGCAGATATACTATATTTGTTTGTTGTCTTCTGTCTTATTTCTGAATTAATCCTTATAGTATAGTTTAATCAATAGTTTCTGAATTAATCCTTATAGTATAGTTTAATCAATAGTTTCTGAATTAATCCTTATAGTATAGTTTAATCAATAGTTTCTGAATTAATCCTTATAGTATAGTTTAATCAATAGTGCTACACATTGCCTGTGACTGTAATTTGTAGGTTAAATTATGGTCTTGTATTTATTTGAATTATTCTAGATTATTGATTATTGAGTCATAATAAATTATTAATGTTTTCAATATGTCTTGCATGAGCATTCAACCTGTCAATATTCAGTCTGTCCGAGTCCTAGGTACATGTAGTGTTGTTAGGTGCATTTGATTAACATTTCCGTGTTGTCTATAACTAGTTCCAATACCTGCTATTTTGAGGGCACAGAGGTTTTATATTTTTACTGTTCTTTTAATAAAATATTTATTTTCAGTTTGTCTGAGTCCTAAGGTACATGCAGAGTGTCATCATGTGTGTGTGATTAATAAGTCTTGTCTAAAATTAGTTACTGAAACTGCTGTTTTGTGGTCTTTATGGCTTTTTTTTCAGTCCTGAGTTTTGTGTTTATTATCTTACCTTTGAGCAACCTACCTAAGTATTGGCATGTTACATTGCAAATGAAATGTATACAATATTTTAATTATCTACTGGAAATAAACTGCTACTATGTGTACCTGTACATGCTATTACAATGGTGCATAGAAATATATTTTACAACAATTCACAATATCCACATTACCTTCTTATCAATAATTTCTTCTGGCTATAAAAACAAGTCTTAGCTAGTAAATCATTCTTGTAATTTTGCAGTGTTGTATATAGGTTTAGGTATATGGTGTTTAACGCCACTTTCTACAATATTTCAGTTATATCGTGGCAGTCAGTTTTATTGGAGGAGGAAACCAGAGTACCCAGAGAAAACCACCGACCAGTTGCAAGTCAGACAAACTTTATCACATAATGTTGTATCGAGTACACGTTGCCTGAGTTGGGTTCGAACTCACAACGCTAGTGGTTGTATATAAGAGTGTTCCTCCAGTTAATTATTGATGTCATAATCCCTAATTTGCATAATTACGAAATTATTTACTGGTGGGAAATAAAATCAATTACAGTCAATGGTCATAAAAAAACATTTTTAATAACTTCTTTACTTCTCAATCAATTTCCAGTCTGTAAAGTGTTCAATACAATTTAAAACATTAATAGGTGCTTACATGAGTCCCTATTGAAGATCTGGGATTTCTTCCACGAGTGTGAGAAATTCCGTCTTTTCACGAGTGGAGCATAGCGGAACAAGTGGAAAGACGCTGAATTTCTCTCACAAGTGAAAGAAATCCCAGATTTTCAATAAGGACGAGTGCAAGTACCTGTTTCTTCCGTTTCAACTTAAAAACATTTAGCATGTCGATTTCATTCATTCATTCGCATGTCACTGTCATGTTTACTACACAAAATATTACAACGCCACGTACAATGCAGTAAATATACACTTATTTAAAACTGCATTAAATCTATTGGGGGAAATCAGTTAAAATTCAGGTAAAATTGATATTTGAAGCTTTTTTAGATCTACTAAGACGACAATTTATATTACTACAGCAGTCGTAGAAGCGGACTCCATTGATTATACTCGACCGATTTGATTGGCTGACAATGCCATGTAAGACAAGGTCACGCACAGCTGTCTTTATGGCTTGTCTTATATATTTCTATGTTAAGTTACATTTTATAAATTTTGAAATACATGTATGAATATTATATACGAGTTGAAATTCTGCATGTACATACATAAATAAACCAGAGACATTAACTGTTTAATAATATACAATTGAACAAATTTAACAAAATTCCTACTTTTCCATTTTAATATTTTTTCACTTCAAAAAGAAGTTTACTATTCTGTTAGATATAGAAATTGTGACAAGTTAAAATTAACTCTCCATAAGATATCAAGTTGTAACTTGGTTCTTTAGCCAATCTTACAGGTAAGGTCTTTGACACACTTACATCATAATGACAAAATCCCACACACTTTTAACTGTTGTTACATGCTCAAATTTAATTCCCACAATTTGTTGATATACTTTTTACACATATATGCATAACATCCACAATAAAAATTTACAATAAAAAAAACAGAGTAAAAATTAAAATGACCCATGAGAGAATTACAGAACTTAAATATTTGTACACCTGCATTCATAAAAAAAGTCTGAAGATACCTAAGGGGCAATCAGAACCCGTAAATCAAAGAAACAGACATTTAACAATCAGTCCCCTTTTTTTAACACCGATATTTAATTATCAGTCCCTTTTCCTTAAAACATATATTTTTCACACCACACTATTTCACCAATTCATTAATCTTGAAGTTCTGATATAAAAACATACAATGAACTTGTGTTATAATACAAACCTTGTCTGGAGTCAAGGGGAACAACTGTTGACATGCTCTCTTGTGATATATAGTAGAGGATAAATCAAATCCATCAACCTAAAGACAAAAAATAAAAATACAAAATTGAGTGAATATTGTTTAACACTGAGAGTAATTTCAAATTATACTATAAATAAGTAATTTATCTATGATTTATAACTTTCCCCTTTGATCATTACACATGATAATAACAATTGTTATTATTTACTCTAGTAACAAGAAATAGCTGCCATTTTAATGTTTGTTTGTCGGTGTCTAGCAATAAATAATTATTCTTGCAGCACATAGTACTAATAACTGTAAGGGAGTATGCACGCAGCAAATAATTTCTGTTTGAATTTGGCATATAACTGGTTATTTCATCAAATAGAAATTGTGAGTGGATGGTTTGAGTGGATATGTGGTGAATTTCAATGTCCATGTCTATATAATGTGAATAATACCTAATCTCTGAAACAAAGTGTCGCATTTGTTAATTTAATGATTATTGAATGAAGATGTAAACTGAACATGAATTATAGAATATTTGCACAGTGCATTCAATATCTACAAACACACATTTCTATTCTTTATATTTAATGCACACCTTTAATAATACCACTATGTCCTTCATGAAAAATTAATATCTATAATTATCATATTGAGGAGTTATTTCCCAAAGTCAGAAGAAGCACCAATTCAAACAATGATGATTGTGTTAACATTTCAGAAGAATTGGTCAAATTATTGCACATAAATCCTCGTATCTACAGACGACAACCATAACAATAGACCCAAAATATGACTGCAAAATACTGATTTAAAAATCTATTTCATTGTTTTTTTTATATCATTAACTTTATATACCTGAATTTTCAGCCTATTGATGTCCATTTTGTCACCTGACAAGTAATCTGGATCATCATCAAAAACAAAGGCTCCAGCAGACGTCACCATGCTGCCAAACGATGCCAGGTGATGAGACAGAAATCCATCATCATGAGACAATAAACCATCAGTATCATCACTGTAAACAGAGAGCAGTGTAATTAATGGGCCGTTAATAATTCTGGGCAATAATCACGAGAAAACCTTCCAACTGTATTGCACTCTTCTAGATATTTATTAACTGGGCCGTTGTGGTCGTGATTGTATGCTAGTTGGATTTACAGCTACATATGCAATCAGTACCTATCACCACTAACGTTGTGATTTCAAATCCCGTTCAGGCTACATGTACTCGATACAACATTATGTGATAAAGTTTGTCAGTGACTTGTGACAGGTCAGTGGTTTTCTCCAGGTACTTCGGTTTCCTCCAATAAAACTGACCGCCACGATATAACTGAAATATGGTTGAAAGTGGTGTTAAACACCATAACCCTAAAACACCACCCCCCCCCCCCCCTCCTCTGTGAAAGTGTTTTCCTTATCTGATTAAATATTTCCCCCCCATTAAAAAATGGGAAATATGATCAGACAGGGAAAATATTTGGAGAATATTTTTGCATACTACTGGCCACAAACAACATTTTTATATAAATATATTTTGACTGCCACAATATAACTGAAATATTGTTGAAAGTGGCATTAAACACCATAAACCACCCCAACCAACCACTCACCATTCCTCCTTAATATCTGGTAACTCTATCCTCTCATCATTTTCATTACGTAGGACAATCTTTACTTGGTTGTCATCCTTCCCTTGTCTTAAAACTTGACATTTCTTTACATGATTATCATGGATCTTAAAAGATAGAGATGACATGAAATTATAATTGCAGAATTAAAATCATAACTAATAACTAGAGGCTCAGCCCACTGAGCCTGTATCGCTCACCTGACAATAGAATGATACTGAAGCAAATTTCAAAGGGAGATAATCATTACCTTAAAAAAACAGCAGCCATCTTGAATGGAGGGTGGGGCTGTTGGACACAATTTTGAAAGGGACATACCCAGGGACCATCTATGCCAGGTTTGGACCTTACATAGATGCTTCCTGCCAAGTTTGGCTCCATTTGGCCAAGCTGTTTCAGAGGAGTAGATTTTTTTAACATTAGCCAATCAGAAAAAAAAATTAATCTTGGCGGCCATGTTTGTTGGCCGAATGGAACCAAATGAAGAAGCTTTATAGAAGACCTTACATAGATGCTTACTGGCAAGTTTGGTTCCATTTGGCCAAGTTGTTTCAGAAGAGAAGATTAAAATATGAAAAAGTTAACGGACGGACGACGGACGCCAAGTGATGGCAATACCTCACATTTGGGCCAGGTGAGCTAAAAAATGATGATAAAAGGGCAATAATTCCTAGACAGGTAATAAGATTTACTTCAAAATTGCAGAGCATGTAGATCTTGACAAGCTGAACATGTTTTCAGTTTACACTTAACATCTATCTCTTATAGTTTTTGAAATAAAGGATGAAAAGTATTAACATTTAAAAAATTTGATGAAAAAAGGGCAATAACTTCAAGATGGGTAATCAGATTTACTTTAAAATTGCAGGCTAGGTAAATCTTGACATGCTGAACATGTTTGCTGTTTAAACTTAACATCTATCTCTTATAGTTTTTGAAATAAAGGACAAAAGGTATTAACATTTTGAAAATTTGACGAAAAATAGGGCAATTACTCCAAAATGGGTACTCAGATTTACTTAAAAATTGCAGGGTAGGTAGATCTTGACATGCTGCACAATTTTGCAATTTAAACTTAACATCTATCTCTAAATAGTTTTTGAAATATAAGACGAAAAGTATTAAAATTAAAAAAAAATTTGATGAAAAAAGGGCAATAACTCCAAGATGGGTAATCAAATTTACTTCAAAATTGCAGGGTAGGTAGATCTTGACATGCTGAACATGTTTGCAGTTTAAACTTAACATCTATCTCTTATAGTTTTTGAAATAAAGGACAAAAAGTATTAAAATTTTGAAAATTTGATGAAAAAAGGGAAATAACTCCAAAATGGGTAATGGGATTTACTTCAAAATTGCAGGGTGGGTAGATCTTGATATGCTGCACATGTTTGCAATTTAAACTTAACCTTTATCTCTAATAGTTTTTGAAATATCAGACAAAAATGTTTAAAATAAAAATAATAAATAATGAAAAAAGGGCAATAACTCCTAGACGGGTAATCAGATTTACTTCAAAATTGCAGGGCATGTAGATCTTGACAAGCTGAACATGTTTTCAGTTTACACTTAACATCTATCTCTTATAGTTTTTGAAATAAGGGATGAAAATTATTAACATTTTAAAAATTTGATGAAAAAAGGACAATAACTTCAAAATGGGTAATGGGATTTACTTCAAAATTTGCAGGGTATGTAGATCTTGACATGCTGCACAATTTTGCAATTTAAACTTAGCATCTATCTCTAAATAGTTTTTGAAATATAAGACGAAAAGTATTAAAATTTTGAAAATTTGATGAAAAAAGGGCAATAACTTCAAGATAGGTAATCAGATTTTCTTCCAAATTTCAGGGTAGTTAGATCTTGCTGTGCTGATCATTTTTACACCGTCAGATTTCTGATATTATTAACGGTTTTTGAGTTATTACCAAAAACGTGCAATTTTACCATATGTTCTATTTTTAGTAACAGTGGCCATGTTTGTTTGTTTGTTTTCAAAGTAGCTTCGGTCAATATTTCCCCTAGCACCATTCATTGACTGTGTCTCCTTCTTATGGTGCTAATTTTATTTTTTATTGGACAAATTTCTTAATTTTTTCATTGAGCAGAAATGGATTACTCTTTTGAGAAATTCATCATCAAAATAAATAATGAATGAAATGGATTTCAATAAAAACAATATTGACATTTTCACACATCACACATGGCAAAAATACTCATAGGGCGACTACTTAAAAATACAAGGGTACTTGCACTTCACATTTGACCAACAAGAAAGCGAAGTCAACACTCACAAGTTGATTTCACCACCTGAATCGCCCAGAGTCCTGTCAGTAAAATATATATGTTTATTCTCAATATTTGGGAAGTTAAACCTGATGAAAATGATCTTCTATAACAGTATAAACATACTGCCTTTAGTTGAGGGTGTTACGGTAGATTACCACAAGAAGAAAAAATATCACCCGAGACGAAGTCGAGGGTGATATTTTTTCTGAGTATGGTAATCTACCATAACACCCTCAACCAATGGCAGTATGTTTTATATTATACCGAATGCCCTTCGGTGGGTGGTATTGCGGAGGTGGGTATTGTGGAGGGTGGTATTGCGGAGGGTGGTATTGCGGGATGTGGTTTATCCTTGCAATACCACCCTGTTTTGGTGGGCGGGGTTAAGAAAAGCTAGAAAAAAATACCACATCTACATTTACCAATGAAATTGCCGAATTATCAAAGAAATTTGCATAAAGTATAATATTAAGTATTAACTGATATCATTATGTTGTTCATATACATTATTATACAATTATTGACTTTGAAATAGGTTGATATGTGGATTTATCAACCTGAAACAAAGTAATATTCACCGAGCCGCAGGCAAGGTTAATTAAGAAATAAATCATGGAAGCCAGAATGTGTTGGGAGCTTTAACATGGATAGGCGGCTATTAGTATTTTATCCTGAGCCAGAAGCGAGGGATAAAATTTACTAATATCCGCCAATCCATGTTAAAACTCAAAACACATTCTGGCTTCCATGATTAAGTATACTTTGATTGGAAGACGGTAATTTATATTTACGTTTGCGGAAAATGTTGCACACAATTTATGCTGCCAATGGAAAAGTCAGTCATATTCACCGGCACATGTACTAATGAGATTATACCGAATGGATAACTCGCTCATTTGTTAACGTATATTCATGTTAGAATATCTCATTTTTGGAGTGTTTGTTTAATATTCAGCCGATAAACAAATGTTAACTGTAATCTCATCGGTTATTGAACAACGAAAGAACAAATTTGATAGGATAGCAAAAGTCCGGTTTTTCCCCATCTAATTTTATGCCTTGCGAGGGTGATATCAGTTTCCGGACACCTGCCAGGATCTTTTTTTTAGCCAAGAGAGTGATATCGCAAGTACTCAAAATCCTTTAATCAGTTCTAAGCCAATCATATACAAGATAAATTACAGTCATGTAATAAATATATTTATATACCTTAACATCAGGATGAACCACTACAGATGTCTGTAAACCAAGCTAAAAAAATAAAAAAAATGTATGCTTAAAGGGAAACTTCGCAAAAAAAATATTTTTTTATATGTTTTTCCTGATGTATAAATATGGATGTTTATATGTATATCAGCATTTTATTATGTTGGATAAGGGAATGAAATCGATTTTAAAATTCTGTCAACGATACATGGAAGTCGCCATTTTGACAGCATCTCAATACCAAGTATCACGTGATGTCTAAATACCACCACGCCCCAAAACAAGCGTGACAAACCAAGGTCCTCATTCAGTGTCGATATGGCTTGTCAGGCATACGGTTGTTTAACTTGATGGCAATTCTTTTTATTTTTCTTATTATTCTAAATATATGAATTTATTACACAATCAATTTTTGCAGATTTACGTTTTGCTTCTATAGATTATGGCAAAAGAAATGAATCGGGGGGGGGAAAGAAGGTTCGTCTTTAATGAGACACATTTACAAAAGATTAATTTCCATAATTGAAGAACTATGAAATTAAGTTAAAAAATAGAACGGACATCGGAACAATGCCCTGAATTCGTTAAAACAAAATCCAAAAAGGCCTATACTACGGGACAAAATTGTTTTATTGACATTATTCAGTAAGATCACACTTTGTAATCGATCGTGCATGCACTACAATAAATATACACATAAGCTAAAAGCACAGAAAGTTACAGGGTAGGAAGCCATACAATTGAGAGGATTATGTAAACATATAATTTGTAATAGATTTCATTTGACAATTACAGACGATGAGTATTATAAATAAGTTTATTATACAAAAACAAAGCGTAACATATAATATATGTCTCTGTGTAACATATTTTGTTTATTGTAATCACGTCTTTCGAACTGGTGGACCCTTCTGATTAATCTCAGAATAATCATAAAAAATTTGTTCATCACAATTATTGATATTTCACCGCGAATATTTAGTTTGATGTATTGGGGCCCTGATTTGGTTAATAAACTTATTTTAATTTCTATTTCTATAAGGAAAAATTACATACGAATGGTTTTTTGTCTATTTTGCAAGAAGAATTTCTACCCTGCCCTGTTCACCCTGCTTTATTTCATAATTTTGGTTGTTGCTACATCATTCTGATGGGGCACAAAAAAATCAAGATAAAAATGAACAATTCAATATAGCTTACGATCAATGGTAATCTCAAGATTTTTTTGTGAAAATAGCCCATGAATCATTGCTCTTGTTTGCCAATTTTTACCCAATTTATACACGAATTTTACTAAATTGTCGAACACCCCCCTTTATCCGGCAGTGTGCATTAATATGCACCCATTCCTAATGTATACTTCAACGTGATCAGGGTCGTATATTTTGATCACCTATTAGAACCTTTAAAATGTGTATTGCATCTGCTAATCTAGTCACAGGTAGCATAATTTGTCTTCATTTTATTTTCTGTTCTTATTATGTTTTTGTCTATTTGACTTGTGTACGTTGTTTGTATATATTCCTTGTACATGCCTTCAACCCTTAGGGGTAAAATTTTAGTTAGTTAACGGGTCACAAATATTGTGACACATGTATTCAGGTATTCGATCAGAGGCCCGTCGACCGGATGTAAAATGACACTTGTATATTCGGCCTGGCAATTTCCTGTGTGGACCTAAACTCATTATGCAATATTAGGTACCCTGCTGAGTGAACCGGTGTGAATGTACCTGTCGTTTTCAGAATGAAGATAAAAATAAGTAAATCCCGCATTTCACTTCTTACTTCAGGAATTATTTGCCTTAATTTATTGAAAAATAAAATATTTAAAATTAAAATATGGTCTCTCGCTTCTGAAAATACATGAAAAATATAAGAAATATATTTTTCGCATAATATTTTATGTTTCGCTCATCAAAAATGACAAGCAAAAAAAGGAAAAGAAATTATCATTTTTTTTTATAAATCACTTGCTCGCTCTGGACAACGTTTTTAGCACAAAATCCGAAGAACAAGAAGTAAATCTGGTGTGGCCTAATCTCTTTTTAATTTTTGACTGCCCTTCATCTGTTTATACCGTTCATGATCATGATCTCTTCCGAACTTTGTCTAAATGAATATCAGTGGATATCAAATTTGTGTCGTTCTGACGTGGGTTGTTCTCTATTTCCCGACGTTGGGCACTCGCTGCCTCTTCCATTTGTCTGAGTTCTTCTTCCGTATATTCTGGTTCGAGTTGGTAACCGAACTCTCCATAATCGTCGAAATCTACATCACTTGAGGCGCTAGTCACTTTCCGTACCTGAGCTCGACATATTTAAGCTATAACTAAAACGTTAATTTCGGTGCTTTATATAGAAATGTTCCCAAACAAACAACACGCGTTGAACAAAAGAAAAGTAAAGAAATATTGATTGAGTAAAATCATAATCATTTGATTAAATTAAATTAATTAAAACATCTTTTATGAACACCGACTGTTAAAATAATGATTGAGTAAAATCATAATCCTTTGATTAAAATTAAATTAATTAAAACATCTTTTATGAACACCGACTGTTAAAATAATGATTGAGTAAAATCATAATCATTTTTTTTTATTGTTAAAAAGAAAAATTCATTTCTAAACGTTTAGGCCTAAATCATTTTATTTAATATTAAAATTAAAACATCTTTTATGAACATCGATCGTTAAATTATTATGATGAGACAGCTATATATAGTTAGGCCAATTTGGCACCTCTCATAATGAAAACTTATAATTTCAAGGATGGTGTATACTTTTTTATCATCTAAAACATAAATTGTTCCTGTTATTTCAACATTATATTTATTCTAATGTTTTAAGAATATTTTATCTTTAATAGATAATAAACGATCTACCAATTCGTCTTGGAAAGCAAATAGTGTGTATTCAAATTCCCATTTTATTAATCCGGCCACCTTGAATTTTACACCTGTATAATTTTACCCTACGGCTAGAAAACACACAAGCGGACATCTACATGCGGAGATCAAAATAACAGTAAACAGCATGCCGAATAATGATTATAAAAAAGGGATTAAAACAGAATCTAGCAATCAATCAACAAGTTACGCGTTGACAAAATTATCCATTATATTTTTCAGCACATTAGCAGTAAAACAAAATGAACATAATTGTAAAAGGGATCCGATATATAGCGAATATAGGTGACTGTTATAAAACACTCTTTCCGTTGTAAATATAAAGGAAATGAAACATTTTGTTCATTTAAAATAGTTGTTTGTCAAAAAAGTACGTAGCTGTTCACTTCAGTATTTAATTTTCCAACGGTTATTAGATTTAAATTACAGTCCTCTGAGCGCTTTAAATGAAGCGAATTTAACATCAGTGACCCAGACTTTAAATTTCAATCCCACAATGCATTTTTGGCTTAAAACGTCACAAGCTAGTTGAAAAATTAGAAATTAAAATTACAAATTTGCGATTTGCTTCGTTATTTGTGGAAATATGTCGATAAAACTTTGTGAATATGTATTTTATATCACCAGGAACATATTTAGCTAACATGTAAAAAATCGCGAAGTTTCCCTTTAATAATTAATTCTAATAAAAAAAATAGGTGATAACGAAGGTGAGAAATAAATACAATCTTGTTCTCTTTTTTTTCTTCTAAAACACTAAAGTGAGTGAGTGATCGTTGCAGCTTAACACAAACTGAGCAATGACTCAATTATAGCATGGCGAGAACAAATATCATTTGACTGGATGATCACAATTTACACTTTGTAATGGGCTAACACCCTTAGTTGGATTTTTATAGAGCTACCTCACTGAAACAAGTTCATGGGAAGATATGTCGCTCAACTTAGGTACATTATCCTGATTCTGAGCCAACCAGTCTTTGCTCTTACTTCTTAATGCTGCATGCTTAGCGTAGAAGCAGCAAGTACCAATTTTATACCTTTTGGTTCAAATCCACACTATACTGCAGATCTTAAACTAAATGCAAGACGTACATACATGGGTAAAACTTAATACCCTGATACTTAGAGGCGGAGGAATAAACGTTGTTAAAAGTGACATTAAACAACAATAATCCTAATCTTACTAACCTGATTATTAACTTCAAATGCTGGTCTTGATTTACTTTCTCCTTCAACTACTTCAGGTGTCATCATGGCCTACAAGTAACCAAGGTAAACAATAGCTTAGTGATAAACACAAATATATCAATTATTATTGGGGAGTTTAGAGGCCATAAAACTAGCTTAACCCCACTACTTTTTACTGAAGTGCCTGTACCAAGCCAGGGAAGTGAGCTGTCATGTATTTGTGTGTTAGAGGTATAGATTTTGCCTCTTTCAACGATTTTGATATTTGATTAATTTTATCAATATATCAAAGAATATTCAATTCTGATGTCAACATGCTATTTACCTATATAATATCATTCATAGTTTCCATTTTGAAGGTATGCTGGTAAGTGTGTTTATAATAATATAGTTAGTGTATAGAGACTGTAGGATAATCTTCACAGAATATCAAAATACACTTTTTATGTTTGTACAATGTAATATTCTTTTCTGGACAATAACCAATCATGACCGATTGTTTCTTTGTTTAAAGTGATGCATTCCTGATGAGAAAAATGCTTACAAATAATGAATTACCATATAGGTAAAAAGATGATGAGATGAGTTCACATGCAGATGTTTCCATTACAAAAAAGTTCAGGGGCCGTCATGCATTTACAACTACCTATTCAATCAGTTGTGAGTTGCGGCAGGTCTGTGGTTTTCTCTGTGTACTCTTGTTTCCTCCTCCAATAAAACTCACCGCCACGATATAACTGAAATATTGTTGAATGCGGCATTAAACGCCATATCCCCATACCTCCTAACCCAAAAAAGTTTAGGAGGAGATAAAGGATAGTGTAGTAAAATTTGCTTTATACTCGCCCACCAAGGAGATTTATGAAAATTAAGCCAAATGCAAAATGTTGAGGACTCCCAAAGTAAAATTTATACCAATTTGGTTCCAATTGGGCCAGTAGTTTGTGAGAAATAGATTGAAATGTTAATATTTTACAGACAACAAATGATGATAATATTTCACATGACCCAATGGGTAAAGTGAGCTAAAAATGTACTTTTTGTCTTTATAAAAATGATTGTAAACCTACCGTAGTTACATCTGTTATAACATCAATGGCTGGTGGTGTTACATTGAGTAACAACTGATCTTGTGAACCTACCATAGTTACATCTGTTATAACATCAATGGCTGGTGGTGTTACATTGTGTAACAACTGATCTTGTAAACCTACCGTAGTTACATCTGTCATAACATCAATAGCTGGTGGTGTTACATTGAGTAAAAACTAATCTTGTGAACCTACCATAGTTACATCTGTTATAACATCAATGGCTGGTGGTGTTACATTGAGTAACAACTGATCTTGTGAACCTACCGTAGTTACATCTGTTATAACATCAATGGCTGGTGGTGTTACATTGAGTAACAACTGATCTTGTGAACCTACCGTAGTTACATCTGTTATAACATCAATGGCTGGTGGTGTTACATTGAGTAACAACTGATCTTGTGAACCTACCGTAGTTACATCTGTTATAACATCAATGGCTGGTGGTGTTACATTGCGTAACAACTGATCTTGTAAACCTACCGTAGTTACATCTGTTATAACATCAATGGCTGGTGGTGTTACATTGAGTAACAACTGATCTTGTGAACCTACCGTAGTTACATCTGTTATAACATCAATGGCTGGTGGTGTTACATTGAATAACAACTGATCTTGTGAACCTACCGTAGTTACATCTGTTATAACATCAATGGCTGGTGGTGTTACATTGAGTAACAACTGATCTTGTGAACCTACCGTAGTTACATCTGTTATAACATCAATGGCTGGTGGTGTTACATTGAGTAACAACTGATCTTGTGAACCTACCGTAGTTACATCTGTTATAACATCAATGGCTGGTGGTGTTACATTGAGTAACAACTGATCTTGTGAACCTACCATAGTTACATCTGTTATAACATCAATGGCTGGTGGTGTTACATTGAGTAACAACTGATCTTGTGAACCTACCGTAGAAACATCTGTTATAACATCAATGGCTGGTGGTGTTACATTGAGTAACAACTGATCTTGGGAATCTATCGTAGTTACATCTGTTATAACATCAATGGCTGGTGGTGTTACATTGAGTAACAACTGATCTTGTAAACCTACCATAGTAACATCTGTTATAACATCAATGGCTGGTGGTGTTACATTGAGTAACAACTGATCTAGTAAACCTACCGTAGTTACATCTGTTATAACATCAATGGCTGGTGGTGTTACATTGAGTAACAACTGATCTTGTGAACCTACCGTAGAAACATCTGTTATAACATCAATGGCTGGTGGTGTTACATTGAGTAACAACTGATCTTGTGAATCTATCGTAGTTACATCTGTTATAACATCAATGGCTGGTGGTGTTACATTGAGTAACAACTGATCTTGTAAACCTACCATAGTAACATCTGTTATAACATCAATGGCTGGTGGTGTTACATTGAGTAACAACTGATCTAGTAAACCTACCGTAGTTACATCTGTTATAACATCAATGGCTGGTGGTGTTACATTGAGTAACAACTGATCTTGTAAACCTACCGTAGTTACATCTGTTATAACATCAATGGCTGGTGGTGTTACATTGAGTAACAACTGATCTTGTGAATCTACCGTAGTTACATCTGTTATAACATCAATGGCTGGTGGTGTTACATTGAGTAACAACTGATCTTGTGAACCTACCATAGTTACATCTGTTATAACATCAATGGCTGGTGGTGTTACATTGAGTAACAACTGATCTTGTGAACCTACCGTAGTAACATCTGTTATAACATCAATGGCTGGTGGTGTTACATTGAGTAACAACTGATCTTGTGAATCTATCGTAGTTACATCTGTTATAACATCAATGGCTGGTGGTGTTACATTGAGTAACAACTGATCTTGTAAACCTACCATAGTAACATCTGTTATAACATCAATGGCTGGTGGTGTTACATTGAGTAACAACTGATCTAGTAAACCTACCGTAGTTACATCTGTTATAACATCAATGGCTGGTGGTGTTACATTGAGTAACAACTGATCTTGTAAACCTACCGTAGTTACATCTGTTATAACATCAATGGCTGGTGGTGTTACATTGAGTAACAACTGATCTTGTGAACCTACCGTGGTTACATCTGTTATAACATCAATGGCTGGTGGTGTTACATTGAGTAACAACTGATCTTGTGAACCTACCGTAGTTACATCTGTTATAACATCAATGGCTGGTGGTGTTACATTGCGTAACAACTGATCTTGTAAACCTACCGTAGTTACATCTGTTATAACATCAATGGCTGGTGGTGTTACATTGAGTAACAACTGATCTTGTGAACCTACCGTAGTTACATCTGTTATAACATCAATGGCTGGTGGTGTTACATTGAATAACAACTGATCTTGTGAACCTACCGTAGTTACATCTGTTATAACATCAATGGCTGGTGGTGTTACATTGAGTAACAACTGATCTTGTGAACCTACCGTAGTTACATCTGTTATAACATCAATGGCTGGTGGTGTTACATTGAGTAACAAATGATCTTGTGAACCTACCGTAGTTACATCTGTTATAACATCAATGGCTGGTGGTGTTACATTGAGTAACAACTGATCTTGTGAACCTACCGTAGTTACATCTGTTATAACATCAATGGCTGGTGGTGTTACATTGAGTAACAACTGATCTTGTGAACCTACCGTAGTTACATCTGTTATAACATCAATGGCTGGTGGTGCTACATTGAGTAACAACTGATCTTGTGAACCTACCGTAGTAACATCTGTTATAACATCAATGGCTGGTGGTGTTACATTGAGTAACAACTGATCTTGTGAACCTACCGTAGTTACATGTGTTATAACATCAATGACTGGTGGTGTTACATTGAGTAACAACTGATCTTGTGAACCTACCGTAGTTACATCTGTTATAACATCAATGACTGGTGGTGTTACATTGAGTAACAACTGATCTTGTGAACCTACCGTAGTTACATCTGTTATAACATCAATGGCTGGTGGTGTTACATTGAGTAACAACTGATCTTGTGAACCTACCGTAGTTACATCTGTTATAACATCAATGGCTGGTGGTGTTACATTGAGTAACAACTGATCTTGTGAACCTACCGTAGTTACATCTGTTATAACATCAATGGCTGGTGGTGTTACATTGAGTAACAACTGATCTTGTGAACCTACCGTAGTTACATCTGTTATAACATCAATGGCTGGTGGTGTTACATTGAGTAACAACTGATCTTGTGAACCTACTATAGTTACATCTGTTATAACATCAATGGCTGGTGGTGTTACATTGAGTAACAACTGATCTTGTGAACCTACCGTAGTTACATCTGTTATAACATCAATGGCTGGTGGTGTTACATTGAGTAACAACTGATCTTGTGAACCTACCGTAGTTACATCTGTTATAACATCAATGGCTGGTGGTGTTACATTGAGTAACAACTGATCTTGTGAACCTACCGTAGTTACATCTGTTATAACATCAATGGCTGGTGGTGTTACATTGAGTAACAACTGATCTTGTGAACCTACCGTAGTTACATCTGTTATAACATCAATGGCTGGTGGTGTTACATTGCGTAACAACTGATCTTGTAAACCTACCGTAGTTACATCTGTTATAACATCAATGGCTGGTGGTGTTACATTGAGTAACAACTGATCTTGTGAACCTACCGTAGTTACATCTGTTATAACATCAATGGCTGGTGGTGTTACATTGAATAACAACTGATCTTGTGAACCTACCGTAGTTACATCTGTTATAACATCAATGGCTGGTGGTGTTACATTGAGTAACAACTGATCTTGTGAACCTACCGTAGTTACATCTGTTATAACATCAATGGCTGGTGGTGTTACATTGAGTAACAAATGATCTTGTGAACCTACCGTAGTTACATCTGTTATAACATCAATGGCTGGTGGTGTTACATTGAGTAACAACTGATCTTGTGAACCTACCGTAGTTACATCTGTTATAACATCAATGGCTGGTGGTGTTACATTGAGTAACAACTGATCTTGTGAACCTACCGTAGTTACATCTGTTATAACATCAATGGCTGGTGGTGCTACATTGAGTAACAACTGATCTTGTGAACCTACCGTAGTAACATCTGTTATAACATCAATGGCTGGTGGTGTTACATTGAGTAACAACTGATCTTGTGAACCTACCGTAGTTACATCTGTTATAACATCAATGACTGGTGGTGTTACATTGAGTAACAACTGATCTTGTGAACCTACCGTAGTTACATCTGTTATAACATCAATGACTGGTGGTGTTACATTGAGTAACAACTGATCTTGTGAACCTACCGTAGTTACATCTGTTATAACATCAATGGCTGGTGGTGTTACATTGAGTAACAACTGATCTTGTGAACCTACCGTAGTTACATCTGTTATAACATCAATGGCTGGTGGTGTTACATTGAGTAA
Source organism: Bathymodiolus brooksi (assembly GCA_963680875.1). NCBI lineage: Eukaryota > Metazoa > Mollusca > Bivalvia > Mytilida > Modiolidae > Bathymodiolus > Bathymodiolus brooksi. Next base: position 124,487,676 of record OY804581.1, read on the forward strand.
CAACTGATCTTGTGAACCTACTATAGTTACATCTGTTATAACATCAATGGCTGGTGGTGTTACATTGAGTAACAACTGATCTTGTGAACCTACCGTAGTTACATCTGTTATAACATCAATGGCTGGTGGTGTTACATTGAGTAACAACTGATCTTGTGAACCTACAGTAGTTACATCTGTTATAACATCAATGGCTGGTGGTGTTACATTGAGTAACAACTGATCTTGTGAACCTACCGTAGTTACATCTGTTATAACATCAATGGCTGGTGGTGTTACATTGAGTAACAACTGATCTTGTGAACCTACCGTAGTTACATCTGTTATAACATCAATGGCTGGTGGTGTTACATTGAGTAACAACTGATCTTGTGAACCTACCGTAGTTACATCTGTTATAACATCAATGGCTGGTGGTGTTACATTGAGTAACAACTGATCTTGTGAACCTACCATAGTTACATCTGTTATAACATCAATGGCTGGTGGTGTTACATTGAGTAACAACTGATCTTGTGAACCTACCGTAGTAACATCTGTTATAACATCAATGGCTGGTGGTATTACATTGAGTAACAACTGATCTTGTGAATCTATCGTAGTTACATCTGTTATAACATCAATGGCTGGAGGTGTTACATTGAGTAACAACTGATCTTGTAAACCTACCATAGTAACATCTGTTATAACATCAATGGCTGGTGGTGTTACATTGAGTAACAACTGATCTAGTAAACCTATCGTAGTTACATCTGTTATAACATCAATGGTTGGTGGTGTTACATTGAGTAACAACTGATCTTGTAAACCTACCGTAGTTACATCTGTTATAACATCAATGGCTGGTGGTGTTACATTGAGTAACAACTGATCTTGTGAACCTACCGTAGTTACATCTGTTATAACATCAATGGCTGGTGGTGTTACATTGAGTAACAACTGATCTTGTGAACCTACCGTAGTTACATCTGTTATAACATCAATGGCTGGTGGTGTTACATTGCGTAACAACTGATCTTGTAAACCTACCGTAGTTACATCTGTTATAACATCAATGGCTGGTGGTGTTACATTGAGTAACAACTGATCTTGTGAACCTACCGTAGTTACATCTGTTATAACATCAATGGCTGGTGGTGTTACATTGAATAACAACTGATCTTGTGAACCTACCGTAGTTACATCTGTTATAACATCAATGGCTGGTGGTGTTACATTGAGTAACAACTGATCTTGTGAACCTACCGTAGTTACATCTGTTATAACATCAATGGCTGGTGGTGTTACATTGAGTAACAACTGATCTTGTGAACCTACCGTAGTTACATCTGTTATAACATCAATGGCTGGTGGTGTTACATTGAGTAACAACTGATCTTGTGAACCTACCATAGTTACATCTGTTATAACATCAATGGCTGGTGGTGTTACATTGAGTAACAACTGATCTTGTGAACCTACCGTAGTTACATCTGTTATAACATCAATGGCTGGTGGTGTTACATTGAGTAACAACTGATCTTGTGAACCTACCGTAGTTACATCTGTTATAACATCAATGGCTGGTGGTGTTACATTGAGTAACAACTGATCTTGTGAACCTATCGTAGTTACATCTGTTATAACATCAATGGCTGGTGGTGTTACATTGAGTAACAACTGATCTTGTGAACCTACCATAGTTACATCTGTTATAACATCAATGGCTGGTGGTGTTACATTGAGTAACAACTGATCTTGTGAACCTACCGTAGAAACATCTGTTATAACATCAATGGCTGGTGGTGTTACATTGAGTAACAACTGATCTTGTGAATCTATCGTAGTTACATCTGTTATAACATCAATGGCTGGTGGTGTTACATTGAGTAACAACTGATCTAGTAAACCTACCGTAGTTACATCTGTTATAACATCAATGGCTGGTGGTGTTACATTGAGTAACAACTGATCTTGTAAACCTACCGTAGTTACATCTGTTATAACATCAATGGCTGGTGTTGTTACATTGAGTAACAACTGATCTTGTGAATCTATCGTAGTTACATCTGTTATAACATCAATGGCTGGTGGTGTTACATTGAGTAACAACTGATCTTGTGAACCTACCGTAGTTTCATCTGTTATAACATCAATGGCTGGTGGTGTTACATTGAGTAACAACTAATCTTGTAAACCTACCGTAGTAACATCTGTTATAACATCAATGGCTGGTGGTGTTACATTGAGTAACAACTGATCTTGTGAACCTACCGTAGTTACATCTGTTATAACATCAATGGCTGGTGGTGTTACATTGAGTAACAACTGATCTTGTGAACCTACCGTAGTTACCTCTGTTATAACATCAATGGCTGGTGGTGTTACATTGAGTAACAACTGATCTTGTGAACCTATCATAGTTACATCTGTTATAACATCAATGGCTGGTGGTGTTACATTGAGTAACAACTGATCTTGTGAACCTACCGTAGTTACATCTGTTATAACATCAATGGCTGGTGGTGTTACATTGAGTAACAACTGATCTTGTGAACCTACCGTAGTTACATCTGTTATAACATCAATGGCTGGTGGTGTTACATTGAGTAACAACTGATCTTGTGAACCTACCATAGTTACATCTGTTATAACATCAATGGCTGGTGGTGTTACATTGAGTAACAACTGATCTTGTGAACCTACCGTAGAAACATCTGTTATAACATCAATGGCTGGTGGTGTTACATTGAGTAACAACTGATCTTGTGAATCTATCGTAGTTACATCTGTTATAACATCAATGGCTGGTGGTGTTACATTGAGTAACAACTGATCTTGTAAACCTACCATAGTAACATCTGTTATAACATCAATGGCTGGTGGTGTTACATTGAGTAACAACTGATCTAGTAAACCTACCGTAGTTACATCTGTTATAACATCAATGGCTGGTGGTGTTACATTGAGTAACAACTGATCTTGTAAACCTACCGTAGTTACATCTGTTATAACATCAATGGCTGGTGTTGTTACATTGAGTAACAACTGATCTTGTGAATCTATCGTAGTTACATCTGTTATAACATCAATGGCTGGTGGTGTTACATTGAGTAACAACTGATCTTGTGAACCTACCGTAGTTACATCTGTTATAACATCAATGGCTGGTGGTGTTACATTGAGTAACAACTGATCTTGTGAACCTACTATAGTTACATCTGTTATAACATCAATGGCTGGTGGTGTTACATTGAGTAACAACTGATCTTGTGAACCTACCGTAGTTACATCTGTTATAACATCAATGGCTGGTGGTGTTACATTGAGTAACAACTGATCTTGTGAACCTACCGTAGTTACATCTGTTATAACATCAATGGCTGGTGGTGTTACATTGAGTAACAACTGATCTTGTGAACCTACCGTAGTTACATCTGTTATAACATCAATGGCTGGTGGTGTTACATTGAGTAACAACTGATCTTGTGAACCTACCATAGTTACATCTGTTATAACATCAATGGCTGGTGGTGTTACATTGAGTAACAACTGATCTTGTGAACCTACCGTAGAAACATCTGTTATAACATCAATGGCTGGTGGTGTTACATTGAGTAACAACTGATCTTGTGAATCTATCGTAGTTACATCTGTTATAACATCAATGGCTGGTGGTGTTACATTGAGTAACAACTGATCTTGTAAACCTACCATAGTAACATCTGTTATAACATCAATGGCTGGTGGTGTTACATTGAGTAACAACTGATCTAGTAAACCTACCGTAGTTACATCTGTTATAACATCAATGGCTGGTGGTGTTACATTGAGTAACAACTGATCTTGTAAACCTACCGTAGTTACATCTGTTATAACATCAATGGCTGGTGGTGTTACATTGAGTAACAACTGATCTTGTGAATCTATCGTAGTTACATCTGTTATAACATCAATGGCTGGAGGTGTTACATTGAGTAACAACTGATCTTGTAAACCTACCATAGTAACATCTGTTATAACATCAATGGCTGGTGGTGTTACATTGAGTAACAACTGATCTAGTAAACCTATCGTAGTTACATCTGTTATAACATCAATGGTTGGTGGTGTTACATTGAGTAACAACTGATCTTGTAAACCTACCGTAGTTACATCTGTTATAACATCAATGGCTGGTGGTGTTACATTGAGTAACAACTGATCTTGTGAACCTACCATAGTTACATCTGTTATAACATCAATGGCTGGTGGTGTTACATTGAGTAACAACTGATCTTGTGAACCTACCGTAGTTACATCTGTTATAACATCAATGGCTGGTGGTGTTACATTGCGTAACAACTGATCTTGTAAACCTACCGTAGTTACATCTGTTATAACATCAATGGCTGGTGGTGTTACATTGAGTAACAACTGATCTTGTGAACCTACCGTAGTTACATCTGTTATAACATCAATGGCTGGTGGTGTTACATTGAATAACAACTGATCTTGTGAACCTACCGTAGTTACATCTGTTATAACATCAATGGCTGGTGGTGTTACATTGAGTAACAACTGATCTTGTGAACCTACCGTAGTTACATCTGTTATAACATCAATGGCTGGTGGTGTTACATTGAGTAACAACTGATCTTGTGAACCTACCGTAGTTACATCTGTTATAACATCAATGGCTGGTGGTGTTACATTGAGTAACAACTGATCTTGTGAACCTACTATAGTTACATCTGTTATAACATCAATGGCTGGTGGTGTTACATTGAGTAACAACTGATCTTGTGAACCTACCGTAGTTACATCTGTTATAACATCAATGGCTGGTGGTGTTACATTGAGTAACAACTGATCTTGTGAACCTACCATAGTTACATCTGTTATAACATCAATGGCTGGTGGTGTTACATTGAGTAACAACTGATCTTGTGAACCTACCGTAGTTACATCTGTTATAACATCAATGGCTGGTGGTGTTACATTGAGTAACAACTGATCTTGTGAACCTACCATAGTTACATCTGTTATAACATCAATGGCTGGTGGTGTTACATTGAGTAACAACTGATCTTGTGAACCTACCGTAGAAACATCTGTTATAACATCAATGGCTGGTGGTGTTACATTGAGTAACAACTGATCTTGTGAATCTATCGTAGTTACATCTGTTATAACATCAATGGCTGGTGGTGTTACATTGAGTAACAACTGATCTTGTAAACCTACCATAGTAACATCTGTTATAACATCAATGGCTGGTGGTGTTACATTGAGTAACAACTGATCTAGTAAACCTACCGTAGTTACATCTGTAATAACATCAATGGCTGGTGGTGTTACATTGAGTAACAACTGATCTTGTAAACCTACCGTAGTTACATCTGTTATAACATCAATGGCTGGTGTTGTTACATTGAGTAACAACTGATCTTGTGAATCTATCGTAGTTACATCTGTTATAACATCAATGGCTGGTGGTGTTACATTGAGTAACAACTGATCTTGTGAACCTACCGTAGTTTCATCTGTTATAACATCAATGGCTGGTGGTGTTACATTGCGTAACAACTGATCTTGTAAACCTACCGTAGTTACATCTGTTATAACATCAATGGCTGGTGGTGTTACATTGAGTAACAACTGATCTTGTGAACCTACCGTAGTTACATCTGTTATAACATCAATGGCTGGTGGTGTTACATTGAATAACAACTGATCTTGTGAACCTACCGTAGTTACATCTGTTATAACATCAATGGCTGGTGGTGTTACATTGAGTAACAACTGATCTTGTGAACCTACCGTAGTTACATCTGTTATAACATCTATGGCTGGTGGTGTTACATTGAGTAACAAATGATCTTGTGAACCTACCGTAGTTACATCTGTTATAACATCAATGGCTGGTGGTGTTACATTGAGTAACAACTGATCTTGTGAACCTACCGTAGTTACATCTGTTATAACATCAATGGCTGGTGGTGTTACATTGAGTAACAACTGATCTTGTGAACCTACCGTAGTTACATCTGTTATAACATCAATGGCTGGTGGTGTTACATTGAGTAACAACTGATCTTGTGAACCTACCGTAGTTACATGTGTTATAACATCAATGACTGGTGGTGTTACATTGAGTAACAACTGATCTTGTGAACCTACCGTAGTTACATCTGTTATAACATCAATGACTGGTGGTGTTACATTGAGTAACAACTGATCTTGTGAACCTACCGTAGTTACATCTGTTATAACATCAATGGCTGGTGGTGTTACATTGAGTAACAACTGATCTTGTGAACCTACCGTAGTTACATCTGTTATAACATCAATGGCTGGTGGTGTTACATTGAGTAACAACTGATCTTGTGAACCTACTATAGTTACATCTGTTATAACATCAATGGCTGGTGGTGTTACATTGAGTAACAACTGATCTTGTGAACCTACCGTAGTTACATCTGTTATAACATCAATGGCTGGTGGTGTTACATTGAGTAACAACTGATCTTGTGAACCTACCGTAGTTACATCTGTTATAACATCAATGGCTGGTGGTGTTACATTGAGTAACAACTGATCTTGTGAACCTACCGTAGTTACATCTGTTATAACATCAATGGCTGGTGGTGTTACATTGAGTAACAACTGATCTTGTGAACCTACCGTAGTTACATCTGTTATAACATCAATGGCTGGTGGTGTTACATTGCGTAACAACTGATCTTGTAAACCTACCGTAGTTACATCTGTTATAACATCAATGGCTGGTGGTGTTACATTGAGTAACAACTGATCTTGTGAACCTACCGTAGTTACATCTGTTATAACATCAATGGCTGGTGGTGTTACATTGAGTAACAACTGATCTTGTGAACCTACCGTAGTTACATCTGTTATAACATCAATGGCTGGTGGTGTTACATTGAGTAACAACTGATCTTGTGAACCTACCGTAGTTACATCTGTTATAACATCAATGGCTGGTGGTGTTACATTGAGTAACAAATGATCTTGTGAACCTACCGTAGTTACATCTGTTATAACATCAATGGCTGGTGGTGTTACATTGAGTAACAACTGATCTTGTGAACCTACCGTAGTTACATCTGTTATAACATCAATGGCTGGTGGTGTTACATTGAGTAACAACTGATCTTGTGAACCTACCGTAGTTACATCTGTTATAACATCAATGGCTGGTGGTGCTACATTGAGTAACAACTGATCTTGTGAACCTACCGTAGTAACATCTGTTATAACATCAATGGCTGGTGGTGTTACATTGAGTAACAACTGATCTTGTGAACCTACCGTAGTTACATCTGTTATAACATCAATGACTGGTGGTGTTACATTGAGTAACAACTGATCTTGTGAATCTACCGTAGTTACATCTGTTATAACATCAATGACTGGTGGTGTTACATTGAGTAACAACTGATCTTGTGAACCTACCGTAGTTACATCTGTTATAACATCAATGGCTGGTGGTGTTACATTGAGTAACAACTGATCTTGTGAACCTACCGTAGTTACATCTGTTATAACATCAATGGCTGGTGGTGTTACATTGAGTAACAACTGATCTTGTGAACCTACCATAGTTACATCTGTTATAACATCAATGGCTGGTGGTGTTACATTGAGTAACAACTGATCTTGTGAACCTACCGTAGTTACATCTGTTATAACATCAATGGCTGGTGGTGTTACATTGAGTAACAACTGATCTTGTGAACCTACTATAGTTACATCTGTTATAACATCAATGGCTGGTGGTGTTACATTGAGTAACAACTGATCTTGTGAACCTACCGTAGTTACATCTGTTATAACATCAATGGCTGGTGGTGTTACATTGAGTAACAACTGATCTTGTGAACCTACCGTAGTTACATCTGTTATAACATCAATGGCTGGTGGTGTTACATTGAGTAACAACTGATCTTGTGAACCTACCATAGTTACATCTGTTATAACATCAATGGCTGGTGGTGTTACATTGAGTAACAACTGATCTTGTGAACCTACCGTAGTAACATCTGTTATAACATCAATGGCTGGTGGTGTTACATTGAGTAACAACTGATCTTGTGAATCTATCGTAGTTACATCTGTTATAACATCAATGGCTGGAGGTGTTACATTGAGTAACAACTGATCTTGTAAACCTACCATAGTAACATCTGTTATAACATCAATGGCTGGTGGTGTTACATTGAGTAACAACTGATCTAGTAAACCTATCGTAGTTATATCTGTTATAACATCAATGGTTGGTGGTGTTACATTGAGTAACAACTGATCTTGTAAACCTACCGTAGTTACATCTGTTATAACATCAATGGCTGGTGGTGTTACATTGAGTAACAACTGATCTTGTGAACCTACCGTAGTTACATCTGTTATAACATCAATGGCTGGTGGTGTTACATTGAGTAACAACTGATCTTGTGAACCTACCGTAGTTACATCTGTTATAACATCAATGGCTGGTGGTGTTACATTGAGTAACAACTGATCTTGTGAACCTACCGTAGTTACATCTGTTATAACATCAATGGCTGGTGGTGTTACATTGAGTAACAACTGATCTTGTGAACCTATCGTAGTTACATCTGTTATAACATCAATGGCTGGTGGTGTTACATTGAGTAACAACTGATCTTGTGAACCTACCATAGTTACATCTGTTATAACATCAATGGCTGGTGGTGTTACATTGAGTAACAACTGATCTTGTGAACCTACCGTAGAAACATCTGTTATAACATCAATGGCTGGTGGTGTTACATTGAGTAACAACTGATCTTGTGAATCTATCGTAGTTACATCTGTTATAACATCAATGGCTGGTGGTGTTACATTGAGTAACAACTGATCTAGTAAACCTACCGTAGTTACATCTGTTATAACATCAATGGCTGGTGGTGTTACATTGAGTAACAACTGATCTTGTAAACCTACCGTAGTTACATCTGTTATAACATCAATGGCTGGTGTTGTTACATTGAGTAACAACTGATCTTGTGAATCTATCGTAGTTACATCTGTTATAACATCAATGGCTGGTGGTGTTACATTGAGTAACAACTGATCTTGTGAACCTACCGTAGTTTCATCTGTTATAACATCAATGGCTGGTGGTGTTACATTGAGTAACAACTAATCTTGTAAACCTACCGTAGTAACATCTGTTATAACATCAATGGCTGGTGGTGTTACATTGAGTAACAACTGATCTTGTGAACCTACCGTAGTTACATCTGTTATAACATCAATGGCTGGTGGTGTTACATTGAGTAACAACTGATCTTGTGAACCTACCGTAGTTACCTCTGTTATAACATCAATGGCTGGTGGTGTTACATTGAGTAACAACTGATCTTGTGAACCTATCATAGTTACATCTGTTATAACATCAATGGCTGGTGGTGTTACATTGAGTAACAACTGATCTTGTGAACCTACCGTAGTTACATCTGTTATAACATCAATGGCTGGTGGTGTTACATTGAGTAACAACTGATCTTGTGAACCTACCGTAGTTACATCTGTTATAACATCAATGGCTGGTGGTGTTACATTGAGTAACAACTGATCTTGTGAACCTACCATAGTTACATCTGTTATAACATCAATGGCTGGTGGTGTTACATTGAGTAACAACTGATCTTGTGAACCTACCGTAGAAACATCTGTTATAACATCAATGGCTGGTGGTGTTACATTGAGTAACAACTGATCTTGTGAATCTATCGTAGTTACATCTGTTATAACATCAATGGCTGGTGGTGTTACATTGAGTAACAACTGATCTTGTAAACCTACCATAGTAACATCTGTTATAACATCAATGGCTGGTGGTGTTACATTGAGTAACAACTGATCTAGTAAACCTACCGTAGTTACATCTGTTATAACATCAATGGCTGGTGGTGTTACATTGAGTAACAACTGATCTTGTAAACCTACCGTAGTTACATCTGTTATAACATCAATGGCTGGTGTTGTTACATTGAGTAACAACTGATCTTGTGAATCTATCGTAGTTACATCTGTTATAACATCAATGGCTGGTGGTGTTACATTGAGTAACAACTGATCTTGTGAACCTACCGTAGTTACATCTGTTATAACATCAATGGCTGGTGGTGTTACATTGAGTAACAACTGATCTTGTGAACCTACTATAGTTACATCTGTTATAACATCAATGGCTGGTGGTGTTACATTGAGTAACAACTGATCTTGTGAACCTACCGTAGTTACATCTGTTATAACATCAATGGCTGGTGGTGTTACATTGAGTAACAACTGATCTTGTGAACCTACCGTAGTTACATCTGTTATAACATCAATGGCTGGTGGTGTTACATTGAGTAACAACTGATCTTGTGAACCTACCGTAGTTACATCTGTTATAACATCAATGGCTGGTGGTGTTACATTGAGTAACAACTGATCTTGTGAACCTACCATAGTTACATCTGTTATAACATCAATGGCTGGTGGTGTTACATTGAGTAACAACTGATCTTGTGAACCTACCGTAGAAACATCTGTTATAACATCAATGGCTGGTGGTGTTACATTGAGTAACAACTGATCTTGTGAATCTATCGTAGTTACATCTGTTATAACATCAATGGCTGGTGGTGTTACATTGAGTAACAACTGATCTTGTAAACCTACCATAGTAACATCTGTTATAACATCAATGGCTGGTGGTGTTACATTGAGTAACAACTGATCTAGTAAACCTACCGTAGTTACATCTGTTATAACATCAATGGCTGGTGGTGTTACATTGAGTAACAACTGATCTTGTAAACCTACCGTAGTTACATCTGTTATAACATCAATGGCTGGTGGTGTTACATTGAGTAACAACTGATCTTGTGAATCTATCGTAGTTACATCTGTTATAACATCAATGGCTGGAGGTGTTACATTGAGTAACAACTGATCTTGTAAACCTACCATAGTAACATCTGTTATAACATCAATGGCTGGTGGTGTTACATTGAGTAACAACTGATCTAGTAAACCTATCGTAGTTACATCTGTTATAACATCAATGGTTGGTGGTGTTACATTGAGTAACAACTGATCTTGTAAACCTACCGTAGTTACATCTGTTATAACATCAATGGCTGGTGGTGTTACATTGAGTAACAACTGATCTTGTGAACCTACCATAGTTACATCTGTTATAACATCAATGGCTGGTGGTGTTACATTGAGTAACAACTGATCTTGTGAACCTACCGTAGTTACATCTGTTATAACATCAATGGCTGGTGGTGTTACATTGCGTAACAACTGATCTTGTAAACCTACCGTAGTTACATCTGTTATAACATCAATGGCTGGTGGTGTTACATTGAGTAACAACTGATCTTGTGAACCTACCGTAGTTACATCTGTTATAACATCAATGGCTGGTGGTGTTACATTGAATAACAACTGATCTTGTGAACCTACCGTAGTTACATCTGTTATAACATCAATGGCTGGTGGTGTTACATTGAGTAACAACTGATCTTGTGAACCTACCGTAGTTACATCTGTTATAACATCAATGGCTGGTGGTGTTACATTGAGTAACAACTGATCTTGTGAACCTACCGTAGTTACATCTGTTATAACATCAATGGCTGGTGGTGTTACATTGAGTAACAACTGATCTTGTGAACCTACTATAGTTACATCTGTTATAACATCAATGGCTGGTGGTGTTACATTGAGTAACAACTGATCTTGTGAACCTACCGTAGTTACATCTGTTATAACATCAATGGCTGGTGGTGTTACATTGAGTAACAACTGATCTTGTGAACCTACCATAGTTACATCTGTTATAACATCAATGGCTGGTGGTGTTACATTGAGTAACAACTGATCTTGTGAACCTACCGTAGTTACATCTGTTATAACATCAATGGCTGGTGGTGTTACATTGAGTAACAACTGATCTTGTGAACCTACCATAGTTACATCTGTTATAACATCAATGGCTGGTGGTGTTACATTGAGTAACAACTGATCTTGTGAACCTACCGTAGAAACATCTGTTATAACATCAATGGCTGGTGGTGTTACATTGAGTAACAACTGATCTTGTGAATCTATCGTAGTTACATCTGTTATAACATCAATGGCTGGTGGTGTTACATTGAGTAACAACTGATCTTGTAAACCTACCATAGTAACATCTGTTATAACATCAATGGCTGGTGGTGTTACATTGAGTAACAACTGATCTAGTAAACCTACCGTAGTTACATCTGTAATAACATCAATGGCTGGTGGTGTTACATTGAGTAACAACTGATCTTGTAAACCTACCGTAGTTACATCTGTTATAACATCAATGGCTGGTGTTGTTACATTGAGTAACAACTGATCTTGTGAATCTATCGTAGTTACATCTGTTATAACATCAATGGCTGGTGGTGTTACATTGAGTAACAACTGATCTTGTGAACCTACCGTAGTTTCATCTGTTATAACATCAATGGCTGGTGGTGTTACATTGAGTAACAACTAATCTTGTAAACCTACCGTAGTAACATCTGTTATAACATCAATGGCTGGTGGTGTTACATTGAGTAACAACTGATCTTGTGAACCTACCGTAGTTACATCTGTTATAACATCAATGGCTGGTGGTGTTACATTGAGTAACAACTGATCTTGTGAACCTACCGTAGTTACCTCTGTTATAACATCAATGGCTGGTGGTGTTACATTGAGTAACAACTGATCTTGTGAACCTATCATAGTTACATCTGTTATAACATCAATGGCTGGTGGTGTTACATTGAGTAACAACTGATCTTGTGAATCTATCGTAGTTACATCTGTTATAACATCAATGGCTGGTGGTGCTACATTGAGTAACAACTGATCTTGTGAACCTACCGTAGTAACATCTGTTATAACATCAATGGCTGGTGGTGTTACATTGAGTAACAACTGATCTTGTGAACCTACCGTAGTTACATCTGTTATAACATCAATGACTGGTGGTGTTACATTGAGTAACAACTGATCTTGTGAATCTACCGTAGTTACATCTGTTATAACATCAATGACTGGTGGTGTTACATTGAGTAACAACTGATCTTGTGAACCTACCGTAGTTACATCTGTTATAACATCAATGGCTGGTGGTGTTACATTGAGTAACAACTGATCTTGTGAACCTACCGTAGTTACATCTGTTATAACATCAATGGCTGGTGGTGTTACATTGAGTAACAACTGATCTTGTGAACCTACCATAGTTACATCTGTTATAACATCAATGGCTGGTGGTGTTACATTGATTAACAACTGATCTTGTGAACCTACCGTAGAAACATCTGTTATAACATCAATGGCTGGTGGTGTTACATTGAGTAACAACTGATCTTGTGAATCTATCGTAGTTACATCTGTTATAACATCAATGGCTGGTGGTGTTACATTGAGTAACAACTGATCTTGTAAACCTACCATAGTAACATCTGTTATAACATCAATGGCTGGTGGTGTTACATTGAGTAACAACTGATCTAGTAAACCTACCGTAGTTACATCTGTTATAACATCAATGGCTGGTGGTGTTACATTGAGTAACAACTGATCTTGTAAACCTACCGTAGTTACATCTGTTATAACATCAATGGCTGGTGTTGTTACATTGAGTAACAACTGATCTTGTGAATCTATCGTAGTTACATCTGTTATAACATCAATGGCTGGTGGTGTTACATTGAGTAACAACTGATCTTGTGAACCTACCGTAGTTACATCTGTTATAACATCAATGGCTGGTGGTGTTACATTGAGTAACAACTGATCTTGTGAACCTACTATAGTTACATCTGTTATAACATCAATGGCTGGTGGTGTTACATTGAGTAACAACTGATCTTGTGAACCTACCGTAGTTACATCTGTTATAACATCAATGGCTGGTGGTGTTACATTGAGTAACAACTGATCTTGTGAACCTACCGTAGTTACATCTGTTATAACATCAATGGCTGGTGGTGTTACATTGAGTAACAACTGATCTTGTGAACCTACCGTAGTTACATCTGTTATAACATCAATGGCTGGTGGTGTTACATTGAGTAACAACTGATCTTGTGAACCTACCATAGTTACATCTGTTATAACATCAATGGCTGGTGGTGTTACATTGAGTAACAACTGATCTTGTGAACCTACCGTAGAAACATCTGTTATAACATCAATGGCTGGTGGTGTTACATTGAGTAACAACTGATCTTGTGAATCTATCGTAGTTACATCTGTTATAACATCAATGGCTGGTGGTGTTACATTGAGTAACAACTGATCTTGTAAACCTACCATAGTAACATCTGTTATAACATCAATGGCTGGTGTTGTTACATTGAGTAACAACTGATCTAGTAAACCTACCGTAGTTACATCTGTTATAACATCAATGGCTGGTGGTGTTACATTGAGTAACAACTGATCTTGTAAACCTACCGTAGTTACATCTGTTATAACATCAATGGCTGGTGGTGTTACATTGAGTAACAACTGATCTTGTGAATCTATCGTAGTTACATCTGTTATAACATCAATGGCTGGAGGTGTTACATTGAGTAACAACTGATCTTGTAAACCTACCATAGTAACATCTGTTATAACATCAATGGCTGGTGGTGTTACATTGAGTAACAACTGATCTAGTAAACCTATCGTAGTTACATCTGTTATAACATCAATGGTTGGTGGTGTTACATTGAGTAACAACTGATCTTGTAAACCTACCGTAGTTACATCTGTTATAACATCAATGGCTGGTGGTGTTACATTGAGTAACAACTGATCTTGTGAACCTACCATAGTTACATCTGTTATAACATCAATGGCTGGTGGTGTTACATTGAGTAACAACTGATCTTGTGAACCTACCGTAGTTACATCTGTTATAACATCAATGGCTGGTGGTGTTACATTGCGTAACAACTGATCTTGTAAACCTACCGTAGTTACATCTGTTATAACATCAATGGCTGGTGGTGTTACATTGAGTAACAACTGATCTTGTGAACCTACCGTAGTTACATCTGTTATAACATCAATGGCTGGTGGTGTTACATTGAATAACAACTGATCTTGTGAACCTACCGTAGTTACATCTGTTATAACATCAATGGCTGGTGGTGTTACATTGAGTAACAACTGATCTTGTGAACCTACCGTAGTTACATCTGTTATAACATCAATGGCTGGTGGTGTTACATTGAGTAACAACTGATCTTGTGAACCTACCGTAGTTACATCTGTTATAACATCAATGGCTGGTGGTGTTACATTGAGTAACAACTGATCTTGTGAACCTACTATAGTTACATCTGTTATAACATCAATGGCTGGTGGTGTTACATTGAGTAACAACTGATCTTGTGAACCTACCGTAGTTACATCTGTTATAACATCAATGGCTGGTGGTGTTACATTGAGTAACAACTGATCTTGTGAACCTACCATAGTTACATCTGTTATAACATCAATGGCTGGTGGTGTTACATTGAGTAACAACTGATCTTGTGAACCTACCGTAGTTACATCTGTTATAACATCAATGGCTGGTGGTGTTACATTGAGTAACAACTGATCTTGTGAACCTACCATAGTTACATCTGTTATAACATCAATGGCTGGTGGTGTTACATTGAGTAACAACTGATCTTGTGAACCTACCGTAGAAACATCTGTTATAACATCAATGGCTGGTGGTGTTACATTGAGTAACAACTGATCTTGTGAATCTATCGTAGTTACATCTGTTATAACATCAATGGCTGGTGGTGTTACATTGAGTAACAACTGATCTTGTAAACCTACCATAGTAACATCTGTTATAACATCAATGGCTGGTGGTGTTACATTGAGTAACAACTGATCTAGTAAACCTACCGTAGTTACATCTGTAATAACATCAATGGCTGGTGGTGTTACATTGAGTAACAACTGATCTTGTAAACCTACCGTAGTTACATCTGTTATAACATCAATGGCTGGTGTTGTTACATTGAGTAACAACTGATCTTGTGAATCTATCGTAGTTACATCTGTTATAACATCAATGGCTGGTGGTGTTACATTGAGTAACAACTGATCTTGTGAACCTACCGTAGTTTCATCTGTTATAACATCAATGGCTGGTGGTGTTACATTGAGTAACAACTAATCTTGTAAACCTACCGTAGTAACATCTGTTATAACATCAATGGCTGGTGGTGTTACATTGAGTAACAACTGATCTTGTGAACCTACCGTAGTTACATCTGTTATAACATCAATGGCTGGTGGTGTTACATTGAGTAACAACTGATCTTGTGAACCTACCGTAGTTACCTCTGTTATAACATCAATGGCTGGTGGTGTTACATTGAGTAACAACTGATCTTGTGAACCTATCATAGTTACATCTGTTATAACATCAATGGCTGGTGGTGTTACATTGAGTAACAACTGATCTTGTGAATCTATCGTAGTTACATCTGTTATAACATCAATGGCTGGTGGTGTTACATTGAGTAACTGATCTTGTGAACCTACCGTAGTTACATCTGTTATAACATCAATGGCTGGTGGTGTTACATTGAATAACAACTGATCTTGTGAACCTACCGTAGTTACATCTGTTATAACATCAATGGCTGGTGGTGTTACATTGAGTAACAACTGATCTTGTGAACCTACCGTAGTAACATCTGTTATAACATCAATGGCTGGTGGTGTTACATTGAGTAACAACTGATCTTGTGAACCTACCGTAGTTACATCTGTTATAACATCAATGACTGGTGGTGTTACATTGAGTAACAACTGATCTTGTGAACCTACCGTAGTTACATCTGTTATAACATCAATGGCTGGTGGTGTTACATTGAGTAACAACTGATCTTGTTAACCTACCGTAGTTACATGTTATAACATCAATGGCTGGTGGTGTTACATTGAGTAACAACTGATCTTGTGAACCTACCATAGTTACATCTGTTATAACATCAATGGCTGGTGGTGTTACATTGAGTAACAACTGATCTTGTGAACCTACCGTAGTTACATCTGTTATAACATCAATGGCTGGTGGTGTTACATTGAGTAACAACTGATTTTGTGAACCTACCGTAGTTACATCTGTTATAACATCAATGGCTGGTGGTGTTACATTGAGTAACAACTGATCTTGTGAACCTACCGTAGTTACATCTGTTATAACATCAATGGCTGGTGGTGTTACATTGAGTAACAACTGATCTTGTAAACCTACCGTAGTTACCTCTGTTATAACATCAATGGCTGGTGGTGTTACATTGAGTAACAACTGATCTTGTGAACCTATCGTAGTTACATCTGTTATAACATCAATGGCTGGTGGTGTTACATTGAGTAACAACTGATCTTGTGAACCTACCGTAGTTACATCTGTTATAACATCAATGGCTGGTGGTGTTACATTGAATAACAACTGATCTTGTGAACCTACCGTAGTTACATCTGTTATAACATCAATGGCTGGTGGTGTTACATTGAGTAACAACTGATCTTGTGAACCTACCATAGTAACATCTGTTATAACATCAATGGCTGGTGGTGTTACATTGAGTAACAACTGATCTTGTGAACCTACCGTAGTTACATCTGTTATAACATCAATGGCTGGTGGTGTTACATTGAGTAACAACTGATCTTGTGAACCTACCGTAGTTACATCTGTTATAACATCAATGGCTGGTGGTGTTACATTGAGTAACAACTGATCTTGTGAACCTACCGTAGTTACATCTGTTATAACATCAATGGCTGGTGGTGTTACATTGAGTAACAACTGATCTTGTAAACCTACCGTAGTTACCTCTGTTATAACATTAATGGCTGGTGGTGTTACATTGAGTAACAACTAATCTTGTGAACCTACCGTAGTTACATCTGTTATAACATCAATGGCTGGTGGTGTTACATTGAGTAACAACTGATCTTGTGAATCTATCGTAGTTACATCTGTTATAACATCAATGGCTGGTGGTGTTACATTGAGTAACAACTGATCTTGTAAACCTACCATAGTAACATCTGTTATAACATCAATGGCTGGTGGTGTTACATTGAGTAACAACTGATCTAGTAAACCTACCGTAGTTACATCTGTAATAACATCAATGGCTGGTGGTGTTACATTGAGTAACAACTGATCTTGTAAACCTACCGTAGTTACATCTGTTATAACATCAATGGCTGGTGTTGTTACATTGAGTAACAACTGATCTTGTGAATCTATCGTAGTTACATCTGTTATAACATCAATGGCTGGTGGTGTTACATTGAGTAACAACTGATCTTGTGAACCTACCGTAGTTTCATCTGTTATAACATCAATGGCTGGTGGTGTTACATTGAGTAACAACTAATCTTGTAAACCTACCGTAGTAACATCTGTTATAACATCAATGGCTGGTGGTGTTACATTGAGTAACAACTGATCTTGTGAACCTACCGTAGTTACATCTGTTATAACATCAATGGCTGGTGGTGTTACATTGAGTAACAACTGATCTTGTGAACCTACCGTAGTTACCTCTGTTATAACATCAATGGCTGGTGGTGTTACATTGAGTAACAACTGATCTTGTGAACCTATCATAGTTACATCTGTTATAACATCAATGGCTGGTGGTGTTACATTGAGTAACAACTGATCTTGTGAATCTATCGTAGTTACATCTGTTATAACATCAATGGCTGGTGGTGTTACATTGAGTAACTGATCTTGTGAACCTACCGTAGTTACATCTGTTATAACATCAATGGCTGGTGGTGTTACATTGAATAACAACTGATCTTGTGAACCTACCGTAGTTACATCTGTTATAACATCAATGGCTGGTGGTGTTACATTGAGTAACAACTGATCTTGTGAACCTACCGTAGTAACATCTGTTATAACATCAATGGCTGGTGGTGTTACATTGAGTAACAACTGATCTTGTGAACCTACCGTAGTTACATCTGTTATAACATCAATGACTGGTGGTGTTACATTGAGTAACAACTGATCTTGTGAACCTACCGTAGTTACATCTGTTATAACATCAATGGCTGGTGGTGTTACATTGAGTAACAACTGATCTTGTTAACCTACCGTAGTTACATGTTATAACATCAATGGCTGGTGGTGTTACATTGAGTAACAACTGATCTTGTGAACCTACCATAGTTACATCTGTTATAACATCAATGGCTGGTGGTGTTACATTGAGTAACAACTGATCTTGTGAACCTACCGTAGTTACATCTGTTATAACATCAATGGCTGGTGGTGTTACATTGAGTAACAACTGATTTTGTGAACCTACCGTAGTTACATCTGTTATAACATCAATGGCTGGTGGTGTTACATTGAGTAACAACTGATCTTGTGAACCTACCGTAGTTACATCTGTTATAACATCAATGGCTGGTGGTGTTACATTGAGTAACAACTGATCTTGTAAACCTACCGTAGTTACCTCTGTTATAACATCAATGGCTGGTGGTGTTACATTGAGTAACAACTGATCTTGTGAACCTATCGTAGTTACATCTGTTATAACATCAATGGCTGGTGGTGTTACATTGAGTAACAACTGATCTTGTGAACCTACCGTAGTTACATCTGTTATAACATCAATGGCTGGTGGTGTTACATTGAATAACAACTGATCTTGTGAACCTACCGTAGTTACATCTGTTATAACATCAATGGCTGGTGGTGTTACATTGAGTAACAACTGATCTTGTGAACCTACCATAGTAACATCTGTTATAACATCAATGGCTGGTGGTGTTACATTGAGTAACAACTGATCTTGTGAACCTACCGTAGTTACATCTGTTATAACATCAATGGCTGGTGGTGTTACATTGAGTAACAACTGATCTTGTGAACCTACCGTAGTTACATCTGTTATAACATCAATGGCTGGTGGTGTTACATTGAGTAACAACTGATCTTGTGAACCTACCGTAGTTACATCTGTTATAACATCAATGGCTGGTGGTGTTACATTGAGTAACAACTGATCTTGTAAACCTACCGTAGTTACCTCTGTTATAACATTAATGGCTGGTGGTGTTACATTGAGTAACAACTAATCTTGTGAACCTACCGTAGTTACATCTGTTATAACATCAATGGCTGGTGGTGTTACATTGAGTAACAACTGATCTTGTGAATCTATCGTAGTTACATCTGTTATAACATCAATGGCTGGTGGTGTTACATTGAGTAACAACTGATCTTGTAAACCTACCATAGTAACATCTGTTATAACATCAATGGCTGGTGGTGTTACATTGAGTAACAACTGATCTAGTAAACCTACCGTAGTTACATCTGTAATAACATCAATGGCTGGTGGTGTTACATTGAGTAACAACTGATCTTGTAAACCTACCGTAGTTACATCTGTTATAACATCAATGGCTGGTGTTGTTACATTGAGTAACAACTGATCTTGTGAATCTATCGTAGTTACATCTGTTATAACATCAATGGCTGGTGGTGTTACATTGAGTAACAACTGATCTTGTGAACCTACCGTAGTTTCATCTGTTATAACATCAATGGCTGGTGGTGTTACATTGAGTAACAACTAATCTTGTAAACCTACCGTAGTAACATCTGTTATAACATCAATGGCTGGTGGTGTTACATTGAGTAACAACTGATCTTGTGAACCTACCGTAGTTACATCTGTTATAACATCAATGGCTGGTGGTGTTACATTGAGTAACAACTGATCTTGTGAACCTACCGTAGTTACCTCTGTTATAACATCAATGGCTGGTGGTGTTACATTGAGTAACAACTGATCTTGTGAACCTATCATAGTTACATCTGTTATAACATCAATGGCTGGTGGTGTTACATTGAGTAACAACTGATCTTGTGAATCTATCGTAGTTACATCTGTTATAACATCAATGGCTGGTGGTGTTACATTGAGTAACTGATCTTGTGAACCTACCGTAGTTACATCTGTTATAACATCAATGGCTGGTGGTGTTACATTGAATAACAACTGATCTTGTGAACCTACCGTAGTTACATCTGTTATAACATCAATGGCTGGTGGTGTTACATTGAGTAACAACTGATCTTGTGAACCTACCGTAGTAACATCTGTTATAACATCAATGGCTGGTGGTGTTACATTGAGTAACAACTGATCTTGTGAACCTACCGTAGTTACATCTGTTATAACATCAATGACTGGTGGTGTTACATTGAGTAACAACTGATCTTGTGAACCTACCGTAGTTACATCTGTTATAACATCAATGGCTGGTGGTGTTACATTGAGTAACAACTGATCTTGTTAACCTACCGTAGTTACATGTTATAACATCAATGGCTGGTGGTGTTACATTGAGTAACAACTGATCTTGTGAACCTACCATAGTTACATCTGTTATAACATCAATGGCTGGTGGTGTTACATTGAGTAACAACTGATCTTGTGAACCTACCGTAGTTACATCTGTTATAACATCAATGGCTGGTGGTGTTACATTGAGTAACAACTGATTTTGTGAACCTACCGTAGTTACATCTGTTATAACATCAATGGCTGGTGGTGTTACATTGAGTAACAACTGATCTTGTGAACCTACCGTAGTTACATCTGTTATAACATCAATGGCTGGTGGTGTTACATTGAGTAACAACTGATCTTGTAAACCTACCGTAGTTACCTCTGTTATAACATCAATGGCTGGTGGTGTTACATTGAGTAACAACTGATCTTGTGAACCTATCGTAGTTACATCTGTTATAACATCAATGGCTGGTGGTGTTACATTGAGTAACAACTGATCTTGTGAACCTACCGTAGTTACATCTGTTATAACATCAATGGCTGGTGGTGTTACATTGAATAACAACTGATCTTGTGAACCTACCGTAGTTACATCTGTTATAACATCAATGGCTGGTGGTGTTACATTGAGTAACAACTGATCTTGTGAACCTACCATAGTAACATCTGTTATAACATCAATGGCTGGTGGTGTTACATTGAGTAACAACTGATCTTGTGAACCTACCGTAGTTACATCTGTTATAACATCAATGGCTGGTGGTGTTACATTGAGTAACAACTGATCTTGTGAACCTACCGTAGTTACATCTGTTATAACATCAATGGCTGGTGGTGTTACATTGAGTAACAACTGATCTTGTGAACCTACCGTAGTTACATCTGTTATAACATCAATGGCTGGTGGTGTTACATTGAGTAACAACTGATCTTGTAAACCTACCGTAGTTACCTCTGTTATAACATTAATGGCTGGTGGTGTTACATTGAGTAACAACTAATCTTGTGAACCTACCGTAGTTACATCTGTTATAACATCAATGGCTGGTGGTGTTACATTGAGAACAACTGATCTTGTGAACCTACTCTAGTTACATCTGTTATAACATCAATGGCTGGTGGTGTTACATTGAGTAACAACTGATTTTGTGAACCTACCGTAGTTACATCTGTTATAACATCAATGGCTGGTGGTGTTACATTGAGTAACAACTGATCTTGTAAACCTACCGCAGTTACCTCTGTTATAACATCAATGGCTGGTGGTGTTACATTGAGTAACAACTGATCTTGTTAACCTACCGTAGTTACATCTGTTATAACATCAATGGCTGGTGGTGTTACATTGAGTAACAACTGATCTTGTGAACCTATCATAGTTACATCTGTTATAACATCAATGGCTGGTGGTGTTACATTGAGTAACAACTGATCTTGTGAACCTACCGTAGTTTCATCTGTTATAACATCAATGGCTGGTGGTGTTACATTGAGTAACAACTGATCTTGTGAACCTACCGTAGTTACATCTGTTATAACATCAATGGCTGGTGGTGTTACATTGAGTAACAACTGATCTTGTGAATTTACCGTAGTTACATCTGTTATAACATCAATGGTTGGTGGTGTTACATTGAGTAACAACTGATCTTGTGAACCTACCGTAGTTACATCTGTTATAACATCAATGGCTGGTGGTGTTACATTGAGTAACAACTGATCTTGTGAACCTACCGTAGTTACATCTGTTATAACATCAATGGCTGGTGGTGTTACATTGAGTAACAACTGATCTTGTGAACCTACCGTAGTTACATCTGTTATAACATCAATGGCTGGTGGTGTTACATTGAGTAACAACTGATCTTGTGAACCTACCGTAGTTACATCTGTTATAACATCAATGGCTGGTGGTGTTACATTGAGTAACAACTGATCTTGTGAACCTACTATAGTTACATCTGTTATAACATCAATGGCTGGTGGTGTTACATTGAGTAACAACTGATCTTGTGAACCTACCGTAGTTACATCTGTTATAACATCAATGGCTGGTGGTGTTACATTGAGTAACAACTGATCTTGTGAACCTACCATAGTTACATCTGTTATAACATCAATGGCTGGTGGTGTTACATTGAGTAACAACTGATCTTGTGAACCTACCGTAGTTACATCTGTTATAACATCAATGGCTGGTGGTGTTACACTGAGAACTGATCTTGTAAACCTACCGTAGTTACATCTGTTATAACATCAATGGATGGTGGTGTTACATTGAGTAACAACTGATTTGGTGAACCTAACGTAGTTACATCTGTTATAACATCAATGGCTGGTGGTGTTACATTGAGTAACAACTGATTTGGTGAACCTACCGTAGTTACATCTGTTATAACATCAATGGCTGGTGGTGTTACTTTGAATAACAACTGATCTTGTGAATCTACCGTAGTTACATCTGTTATAACATCAATGGCTGGTGGTGTTACATTGAGTAACAACTGATCTTGTGAACCTGTCGTAGTTACATCTGTTATAACATCAATGGCTGGTGATTTTACATTGAGTAACAACTGATTTTGTGAATCTATCGTAGTTACATCTGTTATAACATCAATGGCTGGTGGTGTTACATTGAGATCAACTGATCTTGTGAACCTACTCTAGTTACATCTGTTATAACATCAATGGCAGGTGGTGTTACATTGAGTAACAACTGATTTTGTGAACCTACCGTAGTTACATCTGTTATAACATCAATGGCTGGTGGTGTTACATTGAGTAACAACTGATCTTGTGAACCTACCGTAGTTACATCTGTTATAACATCAATGGCTGGTGGTGTTACATTGAGTAACAACTGATCTTGTGAACCTACCGTAGTTACATCTGTTATAACATCAATGGCTGGTGGTGTTACATTGAGTAACAACTGATCTTGTAAACCTACCGTAGTTACCTCTGTTATAACATCAATGGCTGGTGGTGTTACATTGAGTAACAACTAATCTTGTGAACCTACCGTAGTTACATCTGTTATAACATCAATGGCTGGTGGTGTTACATTGAGAACAACTGATCTTGTGAACCTACTCTAGTTACATCTGTTATAACATCAATGGCTGGTGGTGTTACATTGAGTAACAACTGATTTTGTGAACCTACCGTAGTTACATCTGTTATAACATCAATGGCTGGTGGTGTTACATTGAGTAACAACTGATCTTGTAAACCTACCGCAGTTACCTCTGTTATAACATCAATGGCTGGTGGTGTTACATTGAGTAACAACTGATCTTGTGAACCTACCGTAGTTACATCTGTTATAACATCAATGGCTGGTGGTGTTACATTGAGTAACAACTGATCTTGTGAATTTACCGTAGTTACATCTGTTATAACATCAATGGTTGGTGGTGTTACATTGAGTAACAACTGATCTTGTGAACCTACCGTAGTTACATCTGTTATATTATCAATGGCTGGTGGTGTTACATTGAGTAACAACTGATCTTGTGAACCTACAGTAGTTACATCTGTTATAACATCAATGGCTGGTGGTGTTACATTGAGTAACAACTGATCTTGTGAACCTACCGTAGTTACATCTGTTATAACATCAATGGCTGGTGGTGTTACATTGAGTAACAACTGATTTTGTGAACCTATCGTAGTTACATCTGTTATAACATCAATGGCTGGTGGTGTTACATTGAGTAACAACTGATCTTGTAAACCTACCGTAGTTACATCTGTTATAACATCAATGGCTGGTGGTGTTACATTGAGTAACAACTGATCTTGTAAACCTACAGTAGTTACATCTGTTATAACATCAATGGCTGGTGGTGTTACATTGAGTAACAACTGATCTTGTGAACCTACAGTAGTTACATCTGTTATAACATCAATGGCTGGTGGTGTTACATTGAGTAACAACTGATCTTGTGAACCTACCGTAGTTACATCTGTTATAACATCAATGGCTGGTGGTGTTACATTGAGTAACAACTGATCTTGTGAAGCTAGTATAATATAATAGGACTGTGGCCGTGCCTCCTCCTTCTCCCCCTCCTCAACTGGTTCAATCTGAGGTCCTGCATCTAACTCATCATACATACTCTGGTCTGTAATTAGAAAACATAATGATCTTGTCATTTACTGGTCATAAAAATCATTGAATCAAAACATTTTCAAATTCAAAAGGAACAATTATTTCAAAGACCAAATTATTAAGTACAATATTTCCTCTCTTATAAGGTTATTACCATCAATAGCCTCCCTCTTATCAAGCCAGCTTTCCAATAGAATGAGATAGTAAAATACTACTAAAGTGTCCCCCTCAAGAGAGGCAATCCCTCTTATAAGACCACTTTTTCATGGTAGGAGATAGTATAATACTACTAAATATTCCCCCTTAAGAGAGGCCATCCCTCTTATAAGACCACTTTTTCATGGTAGGAGATAGTATAATACTACTAAATATTGCCCCCTCAAGAGAGGCCATCCCTCTTATAAGACCACTTTTTCATGGTAGGAGATAGTATAATACTACTAAATAATCCCCCCTCAAGAGAGGCCATCCCTCTTATAAGACCACTTTTTCATGGTAGGAGATAGTATAATACTACTAAATATTCCCCCCTCAAGAGAGGCCATCCCTCTTATAAGACCACTTTTTCATGGTAGGAGATAGTATAATACTACTAAATATTCCCCCTCAAGAGAGGCCATCCCTCTTATAAGACCATTTTTTCATGGTAGGAGATAGTATAATACAACTAAATATTCCCCCCTCAGGAGAGGCCATCCCTTTTATAAGACCACTTTTTCATGGTAGGAGATAGTATAATACTACTAAATATTCCCCCCTCAAGAGAGGCCATCCCTCTTATAAGACCACTTTTTCATGGTAGGAGATAGTATAATACTACTAAATATTCCCCCTTAAGAGAGGCCATCCCTCTTATAAGACCACTTTTTCATGGTAGGAGATAGTATAATACTACTAAATATTCCCCCTTAAGAGAGGCCATCCCTCTTATAAGACCACTTTTTCATGGTAGGAGATAGTATAATACTACTAAATATTCCCCCCTCAAGAGAGGCCATCCCTCTTATAAGACCACTTTTTCATGGTAGGAAATAGTATAATACTACTAAATATTCCCCCCTCAAGAGAGGCCATCCCTCTTATAAGACCACTTTTTCATGGTAGGAGATAGTATAATACTACTAAATATTCCCCCCTCAAGAGAGGCCATCCCTCTTATAAGACCACTTTTTCATGGTAGGAAATAGTATAATACTACTAAATATTGCCCCCTCAAGAGAGGCCATCCCTCTTATAAGACCACTTTTTCATGGTAGGAGATAGTATAATACTACTAAATATTCCCCCCTCAAGAGAGGCCATCCCTCTTATAAGACCACTTTTCATGGTAGGAGATAGTATAATACTACTAAATATTCCCCCTTAAGAGAGGCCATCCCTCTTATAAGACCACTTTTTCATGGTAGGAGATAGTATAATACTACTAAATATTGCCCCCTCAAGAGAGGCCATCCCTCTTATAAGACCACTTTTTCATGGTAGGAGATAGTATAATACTACTAAATATTCCCCCCTCAAGAGAGGCCATCCCTCTTATAAGACCACTTTTTCATGGTAGGAGATAGTATAATACTACTAAATATTCCCCCCTCAAGAGAGGCCATCCCTCTTATAAGACCACTTTTTCATGGTAGGAGATAGT
Organism: Bathymodiolus brooksi; assembly: GCA_963680875.1. NCBI lineage: Eukaryota > Metazoa > Mollusca > Bivalvia > Mytilida > Modiolidae > Bathymodiolus > Bathymodiolus brooksi. The sequence continues at coordinate 124,514,818 of OY804581.1, forward strand.
ATAATACTACTAAATATTCCCCCTCAAGAGAGGCCATCCCTCTTATAAGACCACTTTTTCATGGTAGGAGATAGTATAATACAACTAAATATTCCCCCCTCAGGAGAGGCCATCCCTTTTATAAGACCACTTTTTCATGGTAGGAGATAGTATAATACTACTAAATATTCCCCCCTCAAGAGAGGCCATCCCTCTTATAAGACCACTTTTTCATGGTAGGAGATAGTATAATACTACTAAATATTCCCCCTTAAGAGAGGCCATCCCTCTTATAAGACCACTTTTTCATGGTAGGAGATAGTATAATACTACTAAATATTCCCCCTTAAGAGAGGCCATCCCTCTTATAAGACCACTTTTTCATGGTAGGAGATAGTATAATACTACTAAATATTCCCCCCTCAAGAGAGGCCATCCCTCTTATAAGACCACTTTTTCATGGTAGGAAATAGTATAATACTACTAAATATTGCCCCCTCAAGAGAGGCCACCCCTCTTATAAGACCACTTTTTCATGGTAGGAGATAGTATAATACTACTAAATATTCCCCCCTCAAGAGAGGCCATCCCTCTTATAAGACCACTTTTTCATGGTAGGAAATAGTATAATACTACTAAATATTGCCCCCTCAAGAGAGGCCATCCCTCTTATAAGACCACTTTTTCATGGTAGGAGATAGTATAATACTACTAAATATTCCCCCCTCAAGAGAGGCCATCCCTCTTATAAGACCACTTTTTCATGGTAGGAGATAGTATAATACTACTAAATATTCCCCCCTCAGGAGAGGCCATCCCTCTTATTAAGACCACTTTTTCATGGTAGGAGATAGTATAATACTACTAAATATTCCCCCTCAAGAGAGGCCATCCCTCTTATAAGACCACTTTTTCATGGTAGGAAATAGTATAATACTACTAAATATTCCCCCTCAAGAGAGGCCATCCCTCTTATAAGACCACTTTTTCATGGTAGGAGATAGTATAATACTACTAAATATTCCCCCTCAAGAGAGGCCATCCCTCTTATAAGACCACTTTTTCATGGTAGGAGATAGTATAATACTACTAAAGTGTCCCCCTCAAGAGAGGCCATCCCTCTTATAAGACCACTTTTTCATGGTAGGAGATAGTATAATACTACTAAATATTCCCCCCTCAGGAGAGGCCATCCCTCTTATAAGACCACTTTTTCATGGTAGGAGATAGTATAATACTACTAAATATTCCCCCTCAAGAGAGGCCATCCCTCTTATAAGACCACTTTTTCATGGTAGGAAATAGTATAATACTACTAAATATTCCCCCTCAAGAGAGGCCATCCCTCTTATAAGACCACTTTTTCATGGTAGGAGATAGTATAATACTACTAAAGTGTCCCCCTCAAGAGAGGCCATCCCTCTTATAAGACCACTTTTTCATGGTAAAAGGTGCAGTCTGATAAGAGGGGGGCTACCTTACTACAAATATGTGAATAATGGAGATTTAACAAGAACATCTGTTCTGCAGGACTTTCAATAAGGAGCGGTATCAGGTACTTTTACCCGTCTAAAATTATCTTTGGTACCTCGTCATTTTAAAGTGTTGTATAAGATATTCATGAAAAGTGTTCAAATTTTTAATACCAGAGGCTCTCAAGAGCCTGTATCGTTCACCTGGTAATAAAAAAAACCAATTGGTCCTATGTAAAAACTATGTCCTGCGTCATCTTGGAATTACGATCAACATAAAAAACACAAAGTTTGTAAAGGATCTTCCAATGATTGATGCACAGTTTAGGTTCAATCAGTGCAATAGCTTCAGAGAAGAATATATTTCTGTATTTTCCCCATATGGTTCTGTGTTAATACTATGACCTGTGGTGGCAGCCATCTTGGATTTCCGATCGGCATAAAAAACAGGACCTTCCAATGATCATTCCTGGGCAGTTTGGTTTCAACTGTCCAAGTGGTTTCAGAGAAGAAGCATTTTGAAACATTTTTCCCATAGGGTCCAATGTTAAACTAAGTCCTGCCGTAGCCGCCATTTTGAATTTCATATCAGAATAAAAAACGTATATTTTGTAGAGGACCATTCAATGAACATTCATGTACAGTTTGGCTTTAATCATATTTGTAGTTTCTGAGAAGAAGGCATTTGAACATTTTCCCATAGGGTCCAATGTTAATCTATGTCCTGCGGTGGTGGCCATCTTGGATTTCCGATCGGCATAAAAAACACACACCTTGTAGAGGACCTTCCAATGATCATTCCTGGGCAGTTTGGTTTCAATTATCCAAGTGGTTTCAGAGAAGAAGCGTTTTGAAACATTTTTCCCATAGGGTCCAATGTTAAACTAAGTCCTGCCGTAGCCGCCATTTTGAATTTCATATCGGAACAAAAAACGTAAAGTTTGTAGAGGACCATCCAATGTACACACATATGGACAGTTTGGCTTTAATCATATTTGTAGTTTCTGAGAAGAAGGCATTTGAACATTTTCCCATAGGGTCCAATGTTAATCTATGTCCTGCGGTGGTGGCCATCTTGAATTTTCGATCGGCATAAAAAAACAGAAACTTTGTAGAGGACCTTCCAATGATCATTCCTGGGCAGTTTGGATTCAATTGTCCAAGTGGTTTCAGAGAAGAAGCGTTTTGAAACATTTTTCCCATAGGGTCCAATGTTAAACTAAGTCCTGCCGTAGCCGCCATTTTGAATTTCATATCGGAACAAAAAACCTTAAGATTGTAGAGGACCATCCAATGAACATTCATGTACAGTTTGGCTTTAATAATATTTGTAGTTTCTGAGAAGAAGGCATTTGAACATTTTCCCATAGGGTCCAATGTTAATCTATGTATTGTGGTGGCGGCCATCTTGGATTTCCGATCGGCATAAAAAACATAAAATTTGTAGAGGACCTTCCAATGATCATTCCTGGGCAGTTTGGTTTCAACTGTTCTAGTGGTTTCAGAGAAGAAGCGTTTTCAAACATTTCCCCCATAGGGTCCAATGTTAAACTAAGTCCTGCCGTAGCCGCCATTTTGAATTTCATATCGGAACAAAAAACGTAAAGTTTGTAGAGGACCATCCAATGAACATTCTTGTACAGTTTGGCTTTAATCATATTTGTAGTTTCTGAGAAGAAGGCATTTGAACATTTTCCCATAGGGTCCAATGTTAATCTATGTCCTGCGGTGGTGGCCATCTTGGATTTCCGATCGGCATAAAAAACACACACCTTGTAGAGGACCTTCCAATGATCATTCCTGGGCAGTTTGGTTTCAATTATCCAAGTGGTTTCAGAGAAGAAGCGTTTTGAAACATTTTTCCCATAGGGTCCAATGTTAAACTAAGTCCTGCCGTAGCCGCCATTTTGAATTTTATATCGGAACAAAAAACGCAAAGTTTGTAGAGGACCATCCAATGAACATTCATGTACAGTTTGGCTTTAATCATATTTGTAGTTTCTGAGAAGAAGGCATTTGAACATTTTCCCATAGGGTCCAATGTTAATCTATGTCCTGCGGTGGTGGCCATCTTGGATTTCCGACCGGCATAAAAAACAGAAACTTTGTAGAGGACCTTCCAATGATCATTCCTGGGCAGTTTGGTTTCAACTGTCCAAGTGGTTTCAGAGAAGAAGCATTTTGAAACATTTTTCCCATAGGGTCCAATGTTAAACTAAGTCCTGCCGTAGCCGCCATTTTGAATTTCATATCGGAACAAAAAACGTAAAGTTTGTAGAGGACCATCCAATGAACATTCTTGTACAGTTTGGCTTTAATCATATTTGTAGTTTCTGAGAAGAAGGCATTTGAACATTTCCCATAGGGTCCAATGTTAATCTATGTCCTGCGGTGGTGGCCATCTTGGATTTCCGATCGGCATAAAAAACACACACCTTGTAGAGGACCTTCCAATGATCATTCCTGGGCAGTTTGGTTTCAATTATCCCAGTGGTTTCAGAGAAGAAGCATTTTGAAACATTTTTCCCATAGGGTCCAATGTTAAACTAAGTCCTGCCGTAGCCGCCATTTTGAATTTTATATCGGAACAAAAAACGCAAAGTTTGTAGAGGACCATCCAATGAACATTCATGTACAGTTTGGCTTTAATCATATTTGTAGTTTCTGAGAAGAAGGTATTTGAACATTTTCCCATAGGGTCCAATGTTAATCTATGTCCTGCGGTGGTGGCCATCTTGGATTTCCGACCGGCATAAAAAACAGAAAATTTGTAGAGGACCTTCCAATGATCATTCCTGGGCAGTTTGGTTTCAACTGTCCAAGTGGTTTCAGAGAAGAAGCATTTTGAAACATTTTTCCCATAGGGTCCAATGTTAAACTAAGTCCTGCCGTAGCCGCCATTTTGAATTTCATACCAGAACAAAAAACGTACAGTTTGTAGAGGACCATCTAATGAACATTCATGTACAGTTTGGCTTTAATCATATTTGTAGTTTCTGAGTAGAAGGCATTTGAACATTTTCCCATAGGGTCTAATGTTAATCTATGTATTGCGGTGGTGGCCATCTTGGATTTCCAATCGGCATAAAAAACATAAAATTTGTAGAGGACCTTCCAATGATCATTCCTAGGCAGTTTGGTTTCAATTATCCAAGTGGTTTCAGAGAAGAAGCGTTTTGAAACATTTTTCCCATAGGGTCCAATGTTAAACTAAGTCCTGCCGTAGCCGCCATTTTGAATTTCATATCGGAACAAAAAACCTTAAGATTGTAGAGGACCATCCAATGAACATTCATGTACAGTTTGGTTTTAATAATATTTGTAGTTTATGAGAAGAAGGCATTTGAACATTTTCCCATAGGGTCCAATGTTAATCTATGTCCTGCAGTGGCGGCCATCTTGGATTTCCGACCGGCATAAAAAACAGACAATTTGTAGAGGACCTTCCAATGATCATTCCTGGGCAGTTTGGTTTCAACTGTCCAAGTGGTTTCAGAGAAGAAGCATTTTGAAACATTTTTCCCATAGGGTCCAATGTTAAACTAAGTCCTGCCGTAGCCGCCATTTTGAATTTCATATCGGAACAAAAAACCTTAAGATTGTAGAGGACCATCCAATGAACATTCATGTACAGTTTGGCTTTAATAATATTTGTAGTTTCTGAGAAGAAGGCATTTGAACATTTTCCCATAGGGTCCAATGTTAATCTATGTCCTGCGGTGGCGGCCATATTGGATTTCCGACCGGCATAAAACATAAAATTTGTAGAGGACCTTCCAATGATCATTCCTGGGCAGTTTGGTTTCAACTGTCCAAGTGGTTTCAGAGAAGAAGCATTTTGAAACATTTTTCCCATAGGGTCCAATGTTAAACTAAGTCCTGCCGTAGCCGCCATTTTGAATTTCATATCGGAACAAAAAACCTTAAGATTGTAGAGGACCATCCAATGAACATTCATGTACAGTTTGGCTTTAATAATATTTGTAGTTTCTGAGAAGAAGGCATTTGAACATTTTCCCATAGGGTCCAATGTTAATCTATGTCCTGCAGTGGCGGCCATCTTGGATTTCCGACCGGCATAAAAAACAGAAAATTTGTAGAGGACCTTCCAATGATCATTCCTGGGCAGTTTGGTTTCAACTGTCCAAGTGGTTTCAGAGAAGAAGCATTTTGAAACATTTTTCCCATAGGGTCCAATGTTAAACTAAGTCCTGCCGTAGCCGCCATTTTGAATTTTATATCGGAACAAAAAACCTTAAGATTGTAGAGGACCATCCAATGAACATTCATGTACAGTTTGGCTTTAATCATATTTGTAGTTTCTGAGAAGAAGGCATTTGAACATTTTCCCATAGGGTCCAATGTTAATCTATGTCCTGCGATGGCGGCCATCTTGGATTTCCGATCGGCATAAAAAACAGTAACTTGGTAAAGGACATTCCAATGATCATTCCTTTACAGTTTGGGTTCAGTCAGTTCATTAGTTTCGGAGAAGAAGATCTTTGAAATTTCAGCCAATCAGAGCATATTATTGGCCCTGGCAGCCATATTGAATATCCGACTGGAACGAAAAACAGTAACTTTGTAGAGGACCATCCAAGGAACATTCCTGCTAATTTCGGTTCCAATCGGCCAAGTGGTTTTGGAGAAGAAGCTTGAAATGTGAAAAGTTTACAGACGACAGACGACGGACGACGGACGCCAAGTGATGGCAATAGTTCACCTGGACCTTTGGTCCAGGTGAACTAAAAAAGTACCTCCTGTAAATAGTGAAATACTGGTACAATTGAAAGGTGTGATTTTGAAAATGAGTCCTTCAAATCAATTACTTTGAAAAGAAGTCAGAATTATATAATCTCTGCCAAAAGTGCAAATTATTTTACATCTTTCATTATATTCTTCTTAAATATTAGCTACTAATAATAAACCATCTAATTAAGTTTTTATTAATTAATAAAAATTAAGAATCAGGCAATATCAATATTAATATAAACATCTTAATTGAATGGTTAGCAATACAATGAAGCAAGATTTAAAATAAAAGAAACTAATATCTTCAAATTCCAATACATCTATCGCTTTAAAAATTTGACAAAAAATGATAGTAAATTAGGGTTTTGGGTGTTAATTCATTACAATGTTAATTAAGGGACATGATTCTGGACAAAAAATAAAACATGCATGAAACAGATGTTAAATACACTGATAAGCTGTAAGTTAAACTAACATGCTACAAAGCAGAATAACATTCTTCTAACTAAAACATAAAGGAGATCTTGATCGCTTACCAGATAGAGTTGTATTAATTTCTTATTAGTCGTACATATTGACCAGATTGTGAATCAGTACCTTTATTTAGAGTTTTCAATTTTTTTTTGTTGAAAATTTTGAATGGTTACAGTGTATTATAATTGTTAAATGCCACTTTCAAATATACTTGAGTTACATCGTAGTGGTCCATTCTATAAGGAAGGAACAAGTAGGTACCCAGAAGCAAACAACAATATTTCGGAAGATGTTACATATGATTTTACTAAGTACAACTTGTCACAAGTAACTGTCATCATCAACATTAAGTACCAGTTATTGCATCCCCCTTTTACAATTGTTGTCTAGTATGACATAATTACTTTCTCCTATTCTAAGCATGCTTAAACAGTTGGTTAAATTTTTGTAATGTTTTTAACTACAATGGTTAAATTTCCGCATGAGAATTCCCACCAATTTTATTTTAATGGTCACTAAAGACGGAAATTAACAACATAAACAATTTCTGACGTTTCAACCATAGGTAAATCTGATTCTCCATCTACTACCAATGAATTACGATATTTTTCCACTATCAATAATTAAATTTTCAAATATAATTAAAAGTTCTTGCTAAATCTTGAGTGGAGAAATATCGTAATCCACTGGTAGCAGAAAGAGAATCTATATATATTTCCTTTTTCTGTTGTCATCTTTCTACAAAGTTCAACAATTATTGTATCCCTCTTTTAAACAAAGTTCAGGCACCTTAAGCATATTACTGTATCCATTTTTTTTTCTCAATTGTTTGCCTTTAACAGAAACAGAACTAATTACAATACAGATAACCATTCGACTTTTACTTCTAACTTATAATCAATACAATACTATGAGGTAAAGGATCAACAAAAGAAAACAAAAAATAACCTTGCCAACAAAAAGGTTTACAACAGGTAAAAAGTCCACGACGTCTATCTGCAAAAAAAAATTGAAAAAAAGTGAAAACATTATATAATGAAACAGAAAAGATTCCCACAACACTGAGTTACCCAGTGCTATATGGACAGGTCCTTTAGATGTAATAAATACAGGTTTTTCAAGCGATGCATCAGCCAAGTCTCCGTTATCGTCATTCTCACTTATATCAGCATCCTGGCTACTATCACTGTCAGAGAAGATCCCTCCCAGTTTGTTTGTCATACTCTGTATCAGACCATCAGGTTCAGTATCTGATTCCCCCTGTATACTACCCTGCTGACTTAATGATTCTGTAATTAGTAACATGTTAGTAGGTTATAATTAGTAGATGTAATTGACAGTCTTCTACACTGTAATTAGTAACATGTTAGTAGGTCATATTATAATTAGTAAATGTAATTGACAAGTCTTCTATACTGTAATTAGTAACATGTTAGTAGGTTATAATTAGTAGATGTAATTGACAGTCTTCTACACTGTAATTAGTAACATGTTAGTAGGTTATAATTAGTAGATGTAATTGAGTCCTCTACACTGTAATTAGTAACATGTTAGTAGCTTATATTATAATTAGTAAATGTAATTGACAGTCTTCTACACTGTAAATAGTAACATGTTAGTAGGTTATAATTAGTAGATGTAATTGACAGTCTTCTACACTGTAATTAGTAACATGTTACTATGTTATAATTAGTAGATGTAATCGAGTCTTCTACACTGTAATTAGTAACATGTTAGTAGTTTATAATTAGTAGATGTAATTGACAGTCTTCTACACTGTAATTAGTAACATGTTAGTAGGTCATATTATAATTAGTAAATGTAATTGACAGTCTGCTACACTGTAATTAGCAACATGTTAGTAGGTTATATTATAATTAGCAAATGTAATTGAGTTTTCTACACTGTAATTAGTAACATGTTAGTAGGTTATATTATAATTAGTAAATGTAATTGACAGTCTTCTACACTGTAATTAGTAACATGTTACTATGTTATAATTAGTAGATGTAATCGAGTCTTCTACACTGTAATTAGTAACATGTTAGTAGTTTATAATTAGTAGATGTAATTGACAGTCTTCTACACTGTAATTAGTAACATGTTAGTAGGTCATATTATAATTAGTAAATGTAATTGACAGTCTGCTACACTGTAATTAGCAACATGTTAGTAGGTTATATTATAATTAGCAAATGTAATTGAGTCTTCTACACTGTAATTAGTAACATGTTAGTAGGTTATATTATAATTAGTAAATGTAATTGACAGTCTTCTACACTGTAATTAGTAACATGTTTGTAGGTTATACTATAACTAGAGGTACTGCTGGATGCAGAAGTCCCGCATTGATACATAAATGGAATAACTTAACTGACCGCTACGTGGGACTAATACCCCCCACATCCCCATCATCTTAATTGAGCCAAAACATATTTGGAACACCTTTACTCATAATTCTGGAAAAACTTGATGGACCAGGATATACTACTAATGTGCACAGCTTGATATTAGGATCTTGCAATGTACAAAGTTTCATGAACTTCTGATTAATCATGTAGGAGAATTTGCGATGACAAAGTGAATACTGAATTGTCTCAAAATTTCTAAGTCCAAAGAGGCATAACTGGGGTAAAGCTCAATGGACCGGGATATCCTACTAATGTGCACATCTTCATATTAGGATCTTGCAATGTACAAAGTTTAATGAACTTCTGATTAATCATGTAGGAGAATTTGCGATGACAAAGTGCATACTGAATTGTCTCAAAATTTCTAAGTCCAAAGAAGCATAACAGGGGTAAAGCTCAATGGACCAGGATATCCTACTAATGTGTATATCATCATATTAGGATCTTTCAATGTACAAAGTTTCATGAACTTCTGATTAATCATGTAGGAGAATTTGCAATGACAAAGTGCATACTGAATTGTCTCAAAATTTCTCAGTCCAAAGAAGCATAACTGGGGTAAAACTCAATGGTCCGATATATCCTACTAATGTGCACATCTTCATATTAGGATCTTGCAATGTACAAAGTTTCATGAACTTCTGATTAATCATGTAGGAGAATTTGCGATGACAAAGTGAATACTGAATTGTCTCAAAATTTCTAAGTCCAAAGAGGCATAACAGGGGTAAAGCTCAATGGACCGGGATATCCTACTAATGTGCACATCTTCATATTAGGATCTTGCAATGTACAAAGTTTAATGAACTTCTGATTAATCATGTAGGAGAATTTGCGATGACAAAGTGCATACTGAATTGTCTCAAAATTTCTAAGTCCAAAGAAGCATAACAGGGGTAAAGCTCAATGGACCAGGATATCCTACTAATGTGTATATCATCATATTAGGATCTTTCAATGTACAAAGTTTCATGAACTTCTGATTAATCATGTAGGAGAATTTGCAATGACAAAGTGCATACTTAATTGTCTCAAAATTTCTCAGTCCAAAGAAGCATAACTGGGGTAAAACTCAATGGTCCGGGATATCCTACTAATGTGCACATCTTCATATTAGGATCTTGCAATGTACAAAGTTTCATGAACTTCTGATTAATCATGTAGGAGAATTTGCGATGACAAAGTGCATACTGAATTGTCTCAAAAATTCTAAGTCCAAAGAGGCATAACAGGGGTAAAACTCAATGGACAATAAAATCCTTTATACTGCAAAGTTCACACATCATGATCTTAAATTCCACAAAGTTTGGTGGAAATCGGACAAAAGATGTGGAAGTTGGTCCGAACAGATGGACAGACAGGTCGACTCCTATATACTCCCCAAACTATGTTTGCGGGGGGTATAATTAGTAGATGTAATTGACGGTCTTCTACACTGTAATTAGCAACATGTTGGTAGTTTATAATTAGTAAATGCAATTGAGTCTTCTACACTGTAATTAGTAACATGTTAGTAGGTTATATTATAATTAGTAAATGTAATTAAGTCTTCTACACTGTAATTAGCAACATGTTAGTAGGTTATAATTAGTAGATATAATTGACAGTCTTCTACACTGTAATTAGTAACATATTAGTAGGTTATAATTAGTAAATGTAACTGAGTCGTAATTAGGGGGTTAGGGTATGGTTATGGCATGTTAGTAAATTAAAATTAGTAAGAAATTAGAATTTTGTAATGGAATTAAACTTTCCGTGTATACCCTGAACATCAATTTACGTTTCTGTAATTATCTATAATGTTATTTTTTTAAGACAGTGTCATTTTGCTTATTATAAAAAAAAAACAGGTTTACAATAATCTTAATGACCCAGGGTTACAAATTAAGGATCCTTGTTGTGCATCAATCACAATTGTCCACCAAGGGTAACAAGTCAAAATAAAAAAAACATTTATTTATTATTAATTATGGTTAAGTAATAAACAACAGCATAACTATCAATTTCTCTCTCGAACAGGGCTGCAATTCATACTGTATTCAGATAATGCTAAGCTAAAAAGTTTCTGTATAAATTACATTTATATGCATACTGTTGACAAAAAGGTAGCAGCCAAGTTTTTAGATGGCCAATTTGTCTATTTTCAGAATTTAACTAGGATCACAATTCCTACCTCAATTTTCAGACATGACTGGTTTCTAACACTATGTTGAGATCTTATTTAAATAAATTTGTATAAATTTATTCAAATCCATTTCAGAATAACAACAGCAGATTGCTTACTACGCCATTCTGCCTTTATTCGAAGTTCTCAAGGGCCACAACTACAACAATACTCATTTTTGAACTCGGTTCAGATCTTATTAAGTTACAGTTTCTGTATAATATACAATCAAATCATCTATAAAAACTTACCAAAGCTTTTATCGCTTGTTATACGAGACCTCGTCCTAGAAATTTTATGTCTCATGACAGTTTTCTCTACAGAATCATCTGTATCTGACTCAGAAGAACTGGACCTTCTTTTACTTTCTTGCAACAACTTCTGTACATTGTTTCTATAGGTATCTTCAAAACTAAAACCATCTTGGACATAGTTAAATGTCATTGGATAGCTACGATTCCTTATTACCTGGAAATTTACAACAAGATTAGGTAAAAAATATATCAAAACATTATGATTCCAAATATGGACGAAATATAAAACTCAATTTAATGCCATATGACCGGTTTGTAAGCTATATCATGGCGAGAACAAGTTACATTCAATGAGAAGAGGAGATTTGCTTTGTATTAGACCAACACGCTTAGTTGGTTATTCATAGTTCTAAAACAACAGTCCGCGAATAGAAATGTCGCTCCACTCGGACACATTGACCTGATTCTGAGCCAACCAGTCTTTGCTCTTTCTCCTTAATGCTGCATGCTTAACGGAGAAGCAACAAATACCAATTTAATAGTCTTTCGTTTGACACGATTTGGGCTCGAACCCACAATCTACCGAACTTGAGACGACTACCCTAACCATTACACCATCGATGCGGTTCTCCAAAATCTTAAACACCCCCCCTGTGCTACACAATACATTTATGGACATAATGAAGAAATTGTGCAATATGGATGGTGCAATGTGGCCTGTAGTGTAAATAAATGTTTGTTTTTACCTTTACAACACATTCCCATGGTCTGTATTGCCCTTGTTTGTTTTTACCCTTACAACACATTCCCATGGTCTGTATTGCCCTTGTTTATTTTTACCTTTACAACACATTCACACGGTCTGTATTGCCCTTGTTTATTTTTACCTTTACAACACATTCCCATGGTCTGTATTGCCCTTGTTTGTTTTTACCTTTACAACACATTCCCATGGTCTGTATTGCCCTTGTTTGTTTTTACCTTTACAACACATTCCCATGGTCTGTATTGCTCTTGTTTATTTTTACCTTTACAACACATTTCCATGGTCTGTATTGCTCTTGTTTGTTTTTACCTTTATAACACATTCCCATGGTCTGTATTGCCCTTGTTTATTTTTACCTTTACAACACATTCCCATGGTCTGTATTGCCCTTGTTTGTTTTTAGCCTTTACAACACATTCCCATGGTCTGTATTGCTCTTGTTTGTTTTTACCTTTACAACACATTCCCATGGTCTGTATTGCCCTTGTTTGTTTTTACCTTTACAACACATTCCCATGGTCTGTATTGCCCTTGTTTGTTTTTACCTTTACAACACATTCCCATGTCCTGTATTGCCTTGTTTGTTTCTACCTTTACAACACATTCCCATGGTCTGTATTGCTCTTGTTTATTTTTACCTTTACAACACATTTCCATGGTCTGTATTGCTCTTGTTTGTTTTTACCTTTATAACACATTCCCATGGTCTGTATTGCCCTTGTTTATTTTTACCTTTACAACACATTCCCATGGTCTGTATTGCCCTTGTTTGTTTTTAGCCTTTACAACACATTCACACGGTCTGTATTGCTCTTGTTTGTTTTTACCTTTATAACACATTCCCATGGTCTGTATTGCCCTTGTTTATTTTTACCTTTACAACACATTCCCATGGTCTGTATTGCCCTTGTTTGTTTTTACCTTTACAACACATTCACACGGTCTGTATTGCTCTTGTTTGTTTTTACCTTTACAACACATTCCCATGGTCTGTATTGCCCTTGTTTGTTTTTACCTTTACAACACATTCCCATGGTCTGTATTGCCCTTGTTTGTTTTTACCCTTACAACACATTCCCATGGTCTGTATTGCTCTTGTTTATTTTTACCTTTACAACACATTCCCATGGTCTGTATTGCCCTTGTTTGTTTTTAGCCTTTACAACACATTCCCATGGTCTGTATTGCTCTTGTTTGTTTTTACCTTTACAACACATTCCCATGGTCTGTATTGCCCTTGTTTGTTTTTACCTTTACAACACATTCCCATGGTCTGTATTGCTCTTGTTTGTTTTTACCTTTACAACACATTCCCATGGTCTGTATTGCCCTTGTTTGTTTTTACCTTTACAACACATTCCCATGGTCTGTATTGCCCTTGTTTGTTTTTACCTTTACAACACATTCCCATGGTCTGTATTGCCCTTGCTTGTTTTTACCTTTACAACACATTCCCATGGTCTGTATTGCCCTTGTTTGTTTTTACCTTTACAACACATTCACACGGTCTGTATTGCTCTTGTTTGTTTTTACCTTTACAACACATTCCCATGGTCTGTATTGCCCTTGTTTGTTTTTACCTTTACAACACATTCACATGGTCTGTATTGCCCTTGTTTGTTTTTACCTTTACAACACATTCCCATGGTCTGTATTGCCCTTGTTTGTTTTTACCCTTACAACACATACCCATGGTCTGTATTGCCCTTGTTTGTTTTTACCTTTATAACACATTCCCATGGTCTGTATTGCCCTTGTTTATTTTTACCTTTACAACACATTCCCATGGTCTGTATTGCCCTTGTTTATTTTTACCTTTACAACACATTCCCATGGTCTGTATTGCCCTTGTTTATTTTTACCCTTACAACACATTCCCATGGTCTGTATTGCCCTTGTTTATTTTTACCTTTACAACACATTCCCATGGTCTGTATTGCCCTTGTTTGTTTTTACCTTTACAACACATTCCCATGGTCTGTATTGCCCTTGTTTGTTTTTACCTTTACAACACATTCCCATGGTCTGTATTGCCCTTGTTTGTTTTTACCTTTACAACACATTCCCATGTCCTGTATTGCCCTTGTTTGTTTTTACCCTTACAACACATTCCGATGGTCTGTATTGCCCTTGTTTGTTTTTACCTTTACAACACATTCCGATGGTCTGTATTGCCCTTGTTTGTTTTTACCTTTACAACACATTCCCATGGTCTGTATTGCCCTTGTTTGTTTTTACCTTTACAACACATTCCCATGGTCTGTATTGCCCTTGTTTGTTTTTACCTTTACAACACATTCCCATGGTCTGTATTGCCCTTGTTTGTTTTTACCTTTACAACACATTCACACGGTCTGTATTGCCCTTGTTTGTTTTTACCTTTACAACACATTCCCATGGTCTGTATTGCCCTTGTTTGTTTTTACCTTTACAACACATTCCCATGGTCTGTATTGCCCTTGTTTGTTTTTACCCTTACAACACATTCCCATGGTCTGTATTGCCCTTGTTTATTTTTACCTTTACAACACATTCCCATGGTCTGTATTGCCCTTGTTTGTTTTTACCTTTACAACACATTCACATGGTCTGTATTGCCCTTGTTTGTTTTTACCTTTACAACACATTCCCACGGTCTGTATTGCTCTTGTTTGTTTTTACCTTACAACACATTCCCATGGTCTGTATTGCCCTTGTTTGTTTTTACCTTTACAACACATTCCCACGGTCTGTATTGCCCTTGTTTGTTTTTACCTTTACAACACATTCCCACGGTCTGTATTGCCCTTGTTTGTTTTTACCCTTACAACACATTCCCATGGTCTGTATTGCCCTTGTTTGTTTTTACCTTTACAACACATTCCCACGGTCTGTATTGCCCTTGTTTGTTTTTACCTTTACAACACATTCCCATGGTCTGTATTGCCCTTGTTTGTTTTTACCTTTACAACACATTCCCATGGTCTGTATTGCCCTTGTTTGTTTTTACATTTACAACACATTCCCACGGTCTGTATTGCCCTCGTTTGTTTTTACCTTTACAACACATTCCCATGGTCTGTATTGCCCTTGTTTGTTTTTACCTTTACAACACATTCCCATGGTCTGTATTGCCCTTGTTTGTTTTTACCTTTACAACACATTCACATGGTCTGTATTGCCCTTGTTTGTTTCTACCTTTACAACACATTCCCACGGTCTGTATTGCCCTTGTTTGTTTTTACCTTTACAACACATTCCCACGGTCTGTATTGCCCTTGTTTGTTTTTACCTTTACAACACATTCCCATGGTCTGTATTGCCCTTGTTTGTTTTTACCTTTACAACACATTCACACGGTCTGTATTGCCCTTGTTTGTTTCTACCTTTACAACACATTCCCATGTCCTGTATTGCCCTTGTTTGTTTTTACCCTTACAACACATTCCGATGGTCTGTATTGCTCTTGTTTGTTTTTACCTTTACAACACATTCACATGGTCTGTATTGCCCTTGTTTGTTTTTACCTTTACAACACATTCCCACGGTCTGTATTGCCCTTGTTTGTTTTTACCTTTACAACACATTCCCACGGTCTGTATTGCCCTTGTTTGTTTTTACCCTTACAACACATTCCCATGTCCTGTATTGCCCTTGTTTGTTTTTACCTTTACAACACATTCCCATGGTCTGTATTGCCCTTGTTTGTTTTTACCTTTACAACACATTCACACGGTCTGTATTGCCCTTGTTTGTTTTTACCTTTACAACACATTCCCATGTCCTGTATTGCCCTTGTTTGTTTCTACCTTTACAACACATTCCCATGTCCTGTATTGCCCTTGTTTGTTTCTACCTTTACAACACATTCCCATGTCCTGTATTGCTCTTGTTTGTTTTTACCTTTACAACACATTCCCATGTCCTGTATTGCCCTTGTTTGTTTCTACCTTTACAACACATTCCCACGGTCTGTATTGCCCTTGTTTGTTTTTACCTTTACAACACATTCCCACGGTCTGTATTGCCCTTGTTTGTTTTTACCTTTACAACACATTCCCACGGTCTGTATTGCCCTTGTTTGTTTTTACCTTTACAACACATTCCCACGGTCTGTATTGCCCTTGTTTGTTTTTACCTTTACAACACATTCCCATGGTCTGTATTGCTCTTGTTTGTTTTTACCTTTACAACACATTCCCATGTCCTGTATTGCCCTTGTTTGTTTTTACCCTTACAACACATTCCCACGGTCTGTATTGCCCTTGTTTGTTTTTACCCTTACAACACATTCCCATGGTCTGTATTGCCCTTGTTTGTTCTTACCTTTACAACACATTCCCATGTCCTGTATTGCCCTTGTTTGTTTTTACCCTTACAACACATTCCCACGGTCTGTATTGCCCTTGTTTGTTTTTACCCTTACAACACATTCCCATGGTCTGTATTGCCCTTGTTTGTTTTTACCTTTACAACACATTCCCACGGTCTGTATTGCCCTTGTTTGTTTTTACCTTTACAACACATTCCCATGGTCTGTATTGCCCTTGTTTGTTTCTACCTTTACAACACATTCCCATGTCCTGTATTGCCTTGTTTATTTTTACCTTTACAACACATTCCCATGGTCTGTATTGCCCTTGTTTGTTTCTACCTTTACAACACATTCCCATGGTCTGTATTGCCCTTGTTTGTTTTTACCCTTACAACACATTCCCATGGTCTGTATTGCCCTTGTTTATTTTTACCTTTACAACACATTCCCATGGTCTGTATTGCCCTTGTTTGTTTTTACCTTTACAACACATTCACATGGTCTGTATTGCCCTTGTTTGTTTTTACCTTTACAACACATTCACATGGTCTGTATTGCCCTTGTTTGTTTTTACCTTTACAACACATTCACATGGTCTGTATTGCCCTTGTTTGTTTTTACCTTTACAACACATTCCCATGGTCTGTATTGCCCTTGTTTGTTTTTACCTTTACAACACATTCCCATGGTCTGTATTGCCCTTGTTTGTTTTTACCTTTACAACACATTCCCATGTCCTGTATTGCCCTTGTTTGTTTTTACCTTTACAACACATTCCCATGTCCTGTATTGCCCTTGTTTGTTTTTACCTTTACAACACATTCCCATGTCCTGTATTGCCCTTGTTTGTTTTTACCCTTACAACACATTCCCACGGTCTGTATTGCCCTTGTTTGTTTTTACCTTTACAACACATTCCCATGGTCTGTATTGCCCTTGTTTGTTTTTACCCTTACAACACATTCCCATGGTCTGTATTGCCCTTGTTTGTTTTTACCTTTACAACACATTCCCATGGTCTGTATTGCCCTTGTTTGTTTTTACCTTTACAACACATTCCCATGGTCTGTATTGCCCTTGTTTGTTTTTACCTTTACAACACATTCACACGGTCTGTATTGCTCTTGTTTGTTTTTACCTTTACAACACATTCCCATGGTCTGTATTGCCCTTGTTTGTTTTTACCTTTACAACACATTCCCATGGTCTGTATTGCCCTTGTTTGTTTTTACCATTACAACACATTCCCATGGTCTGTATTGCCCTTGTTTATTTTTACCTTTATAACACATTCCCATGGTCTGTATTGCCCTTGTTTATTTTTACCTTTACAACACATTCCCATGGTCTGTATTGCCCTTGTTTGTTTTTACCTTTACAACACATTCCCATGGTCTGTATTGCTCTTGTTTGTTTTTACCTTTACAACACATTCCGATGGTCTGTATTGCCCTTGTTTGTTTTTACCTTTACAACACATTCCCATGGTCTGTATTGCTCTTGTTTGTTTTTACCTTTACAACACATTCCCATGTCCTGTATTGCTCTTGTTTGTTTTTACCTTTACAACACATTCCCATGGTCTGTATTGCCCTTGTTTATTTTTACCTTTACAACACATTCACACGGTCTGTATTGCCCTTGTTTGTTTCTACCTTTACAACACATTCCCATGTCCTGTATTGCCTTGTTTGTTTTTACCCTTACAACACATTCCCATGGTCTGTATTGCCCTTGTTTATTTTTACCTTTACAACACATTCCCATGGTCTGTATTGCCCTTGTTTGTTTTTACCTTTACAACACATTCACATGGTCTGTATTGCCCTTGTTTGTTTTTACCTTTACAACACATTCCCACGGTCTGTATTGCCCTTGTTTGTTTTTACCCTTACAACACATTCCCATGGTCTGTATTGCCCTTGTTTGTTTTTACCTTTACAACACATTCCCACGGTCTGTATTGCCCTTCTTTGTTTTTACCTTTACAACACATTCCCACGGTCTGTATTGCCCTTGTTTGTTTTTACCCTTACAACACATTCCCATGGTCTGTATTGCCCTTGTTTGTTTTTACCTTTACAACACATTCCCACGGTCTGTATTGCCCTTGTTTGTTTTTACCTTTACAACACATTCCCACGGTCTGTATTGCCCTTGTTTGTTTTTTACCTTTACAACACATTCCCATGGTCTGTATTGCCCTTGTTTGTTTTTACCTTTACAACACATTCCCACGGTCTGTATTGCCCTTGTTTGTTTTTACCTTTACAACACATTCCCATGGTCTGTATTGCCCTTGTTTGTTTTTACCTTTACAACACATTCCCATGGTCTGTATTGCCCTTGTTTGTTTTTACCTTTACAACACATTCCCATGGTCTGTATTGCCCTTGTTTGTTTTTACATTTACAACACATTCCCACGGTCTGTATTGCCCTCGTTTGTTTTTACCTTTACAACACATTCCCATGGTCTGTATTGCCCTTGTTTGTTTTTACCTTTACAACACATTCCCATGGGCTGTATTGCTCTTGTTTGTTTTTACCTTTACAACACATTCCGATGGTCTGTATTGCCCTTGTTTGTTTTTACCTTTACAACACATTCCCATGGTCTGTATTGCCCTTGTTTGTTTTTACCTTTACAACACATTCCCATGGTCTGTATTGCTCTTGTTTGTTTTTACCTTTACAACACATTCCCATGGTCTGTATTGCTCTTGTTTGTTTTTACCTTTATAACACATTCCCATGGTCTGTATTGCCCTTGTTTATTTTTACCTTTACAACACATTCCCATGGTCTGTATTGCCCTTGTTTGTTTTTACCTTTACAACACATTCCCATGATCTGTATTGCTCTTGTTTGTTTTTACCTTTACAACACATTCCGATGGTCTGTATTGCCCTTGTTTGTTTTTACCTTTACAACACATTCCGATGGTCTGTATTGCCCTTGTTTGTTTTTACCTGTACAACACATTCCCATGGTCTGTATTGCCCTTGTTTGTTTTTACCTTTACAACACATTCCCATGGTCTGTATTGCTCTTGTTTGTTTTTACCTTTACAACACATTCCCATGTCCTGTATTGCCCTTGTTTGTTTTTACCTTTACAACACATTCCCACGGTCTGTATTGCCCTTGTTTATTTTTACCTTTACAACACATTCACACTGTCTGTATTGCCCTTGTTTGTTTCTACCTTTACAACACATTCCCATGTCCTGTATTGCCCTTGTTTGTTTTTACCTTTACAACACATTCCCATGGTCTGTATTGCCCTTGTTTGTTTTTACCTTTACAACACATTCCCATGGTCTGTATTGCTCTTGTTTGTTTTTACCTTTACAACACATTCCGATGGTCTGTATTGCCCTTGTTTGTTTTTACCTTTACAACACATTCCGATGGTCTGTATTGCCCTTGTTTGTTTTTACCTTTACAACACATTCCCATGGTCTGTATTGCCCTTGTTTGTTTTTACCTTTACAACACATTCACATGGTCTGTATTGCCCTTGTTTGTTTTTACCTTTACAACACATTTCCATGGTCTGTATTGCCCTTGTTTGTTTTTACCCTTACAACACATTCCCATGGTCTGTATTGCCCTTGTTTGTTTTTACCTTTATAACACATTCCCATGGTCTGTATTGCCCTTGTTTATTTTTACCTTTACAACACATTCCCATGGTCTGTATTGCCCTTGTTTGTTTTTACCTTTACAACACATTCACATGGTCTGTATTGCCCTTGTTTGTTTTTACCTTTACAACACATTCCCACGGTCTGTATTGCCCTTGTTTGTTTTTACCTTTACAACACATTCCCATGGTCTGTATTGCCCTTATTTGTTTTTACCTTTACAACACATTCACACGGTCTGTATTGCCCTTGTTTGTTTTCACCTTTACAACACATTCACACGGTCTGTATTGCCCTTGTTTGTTTTTATCTTTACAACACATGCCCATGGTCTGTATTGCCCTTATTTGTTTTTACCTTTACAACACATTCACACGGTCTGTATTGCCCTTGTTTGTTTTTATCTTTACAACTCATTCCCACGGTCTGTATTGCCCTCGTTTGTTTTTACCTTTACAACTCATTCCCATGGTCTGTATTGCCCTCGTTTGTTCTTACCTTTACAACACATTCCCATGGTCTGTATTGCCCTTGTTTGTTTTTACCTTTACAACACATTCCCATGGTCTGTATTGCCCTTGTTTGTTTTTACCTTTACAACACATTCCCATGGTCTGTATTGCCCTTGTTTGTTTTTACCTTTACAACACATTCCCATGGTCTGTATTGCCCTTGTTTGTTCTTACCTTTACAACACATTCCGATGGTCTGTATTGCCCTTGTTTGTTTTTACCTTTACAACACATTCCCATGTCCTGTATTGCCCTTGTTTGTTTTTACCTTTACAACACATTCCCATGGTCTGTATTGCCCTTGTTTGTTTTTACCTTTACAACACATTCCCATGGTCTGTATTGCCCTTGTTTGTTTTTACCTTTACAACACATTCCCATGGTCTGTATTGCCCTTGTTCGTTTTTACCTTTACAACACATTCCCATGGTCTGTATTGCCCTTGTTTGTTCTTACCTTTACAACACATTCCCATGGTCTGTATTGCCCTTGTTTGTTTTTACCTTTACAACACATTCCCATGGTCTGTTTTGCCCTTGTTTATTTTTACCTTTACAACACATTCCCATGGTCTGTTTTGCCCTTGTTTATTTTTACCTTTACAACACATTCCCATGGTCTGTATTGCCCCTCTTTTTCAGACACCTGCTCCATTAAAGGCTCCCATACACTTAACTTCTCATTGAAATACCTGGCTTCCACATGTATATCACTGGTCATTTGTAACTGCAAAAAAAAAAGATTTAAAACCAAATTTCCATACCATATCCCCAGGTTTTTAGTGGGGTTCGTGTTGCTCAATCTTTAGGTTTCTGTATAGTGCTATATATATATCACAGTTTGTCTTTTTGTCCTTTTCATTTTTGTCTGTCCTTCTTTGATTTACAGCTTCTGATTACCACTTTTGTCTGTCCTTCTTTGATTTACAGCTTCTGATTACCACTTTTGTCTGTCCTTCTTTGATTTACAGCTTCTGATTACCACTTTTGTCTGTCCTTCTTTGATTTACAGCTTCTGATTACCACTTTTGTCTGTCCTTCTTTGATTTACAGCTTCTGATTACCACTTTTGTCTGTCCTTCTTTGATTTACAGCTTCTGATTACCACTTTTGTCTGTCCTTCTTTGATTTACAGCTTCTGATTACCACTTTTGTCTGTCCTTCTTAGATTTACAGCTTCTGATTACCACTTTTGTCTGTCCTTCTTTGATTTACAGCTTCTGATTACCACTTTTGTCTGTCCTTCTTTGATTTACAGCTTCTGATTACCACTTTTGTCTGTCCTTCTTTGATTTACAGCTTCTGATTACCACTTTTGTCTGTCCTTCTTTGATTTACAGCTTCTGATTACCACTTTTGTCTGTCCTTCTTTGATTTACAGCTTCTGATTACCACTTTTGTCTGTCCTTCTTTGATTTACAGCTTCTGATTACCACTTTTGTCTGTCCTTCTTTGATTTACAGCTTCTGATTACCACTTTTGTATCTTCAAACTGTTCTTGTTCTCTCTAAATATAATGTATGTAGAAAGCTGCCTGCAGCTTAGTGACAGCTTAAATCAAGATCTTAATTAGGTTTATAATTGGTCTATTCTGGGTCCTAATGATGCTAACGATTGCTACTTAATGTCACGTCAGCAATATTTTATCAATATCTTGACAAGAACATGCCTACAACTAATATTATTAAAGGGGCCGTTGTGATCGCATGGTAGTTGGATTAACAACTACCTATGCTATCAGTGCGCTATCACCACTAAAGTTGTGAGTTCGAATCCTGCTCATGGCGACGCATAGTCAATACAACATTATGTGATAAAGTTTGTCCGTGACTTGTGGCAATTCAGTGGTTTTCTGTGGGTACTCTGGCTTCTTTCATTAATTAAAAACTGACCGCCACAATATAACTGAAATATTTTTGATAGTGGCTTTAAACCCTTTATTTTTATTGCTCTAATTTTATTGCCATAAGTACTTTTCAACTGGCAACCAACAACCACTCCTAACAAAACCTCCTGGTGGAGGAAACCCGAGTACCAGGAGAAAACAACTGACCTGCCGCAAGTCACTGACAAGCTTCATCACATAATGTTGCATTGAGTACACCTTGCCCGAGCGGGTTTCAAACTCACAACGTTAGTGTTGATAGGCACTGATTGCATAAGTAGTTGTAAATCCAACTACCATACAATCACGACCATGATGGCTCCTTATGTATAAGGAGCTTGAAATTAAAAAAAAATTAATAAATTTATATTCCATCAATTATAATCGTAAAATAAACCAACTTGTTTTTGCCAGTCCTCTACCGTGGCCTCTATAGACATTCTCAGATGTAACAAGTCAACATCATAATCTAAGTTTCTAACTCTGAAGAACGAGTTCATCTTCTTTATCTTTAGTATTAAAGATTCTGTAGGTGCCTCAGCAGCTACAAAGGGGTCAACAGCACTACCACTATCATCTGAAATTTAAAAAACAAATTATTTGAGGCTCTAAGTGGGCTTTTGATTACCTACTAGAGATACAATTGGGTTTATAGCACTGTGTAGTTAATGATTGTAAATACAAATTTTACTATATCAACGAATATAAAAAAAATCTAAACAAAATATTGATCATACCAATTCTTTTTGCCCATTTGTCAGCTGATGCAGGTTTAACTGACCACATGTCTGTTTCTGGAAGATTCTCTTTTATTTCATCTTCTTCCTGTAATATAGAAATCAATCATGGATTGCACAAAAAAGACTATCAATAAAATACTGCTATAAAAATTTACATAATATGACTAAAGAGGAAACATATCCCAAATTTGTCATAAAGATGTATTTAAGAAAGTTCTACAGTGAGACTCTTTAAACTAAACCTCCTTAGAATCAACTGATGTGCTTGGAATAGACAGGTGTTCGGTTTATACGGGTTATATTGACAAAGATTTCCTACATTGGGACTTTAATTAAAGTTAGTTATACAGGTGTTCAGTTTATTCAGGTTAAATTGACAAAGATATCCAACAATGGGACTTTTTTTAAAGATAGTTATACAGGTGTTCAGTTTATTCAGGGTTAGGTTTAGACAGGTTAATACAGGTTTTTGGTTTATTCAGGGTTAGGTTTAGACAGGTTTTCGGTTTATTCAGGGTTAGGTTTAGACAGGTTTTTGGTTTATTCAGGGTTAGGTTTAGACATGTTTATTCAGGGTTAGGATAAAACAGGTTTATTACAGGTTTTTGGTTTATTCAGGGTTAGGTTTAGACAGGTTTATTCAGGGTTAGGTTTAGACAGGTTTATACAGGTTTTTGGTTTATTCAGGGTTATGTTTAGACAGGTTTATTCAGGATTATGCTTAGACAGGTTTATTCAGGGTTAGGTTAAGACAAGTTTATACAGGTTTTTGGTTTATTCAGGGTTAGGTTTAGACAGGTTTATTCAGGGTTAGGCTAAAACAGGTTTCTTCAGGGTTAGATTTAGACAGGTTTATACAGGTTTTTTGTTTATTCAGGGTTAGGTTTAGACAGGTTTATTCAGGGTTCGGTTTAGACAGGTTTATTCAGGATTATGTTTAGACAGGATTATACAGGTTTTTGGTTTATTCAGGTTTAGGTTTAGACAGGTTTATGGTTCATTCAGGGTTAGGTTTAGACAGGTTTGTACAGGTTTTTGGTTTATTCAAGGTTAGGTTTAGACAGGTTTATTCAGGGTTATGCTTAGACAGGTTTATTCAGGGTTAGGTTTAGACAGGTTTATTCAGGGTTATGCTTAGACAGGTTTATTCAGGGTTAGGTTTAGACAAGTTTATACAGGTTTTTGGTTTATTCAGGGTTAGGTTTAGACAGGTTTATTCAGGGTTAGGCTAAAACAGGTTTCTTCAGGGTTAGATTTAGACAGGTTTATACAGGTTTTGGTTTATTCAGGGTTAGGTTTAGACAGGTTTATTCAGGGTTCGGTTTAGACAGGTTTATTCAGGGTTAGGTTTAGACAGGTTTTTGGTTTATTCAGGTTTAGGTTTAGACAGGTTTGTACAGGTTTTTGGTTTATTCAGGGTTAGGTTTAGACAGGTTTTTTTTAGGGTTAGGTTTAGACAGGTTTATTCAGGGTTAGGTTTAGACAGGTTTGTACAGGTTTTTGGTTTATTCAGGGCTATGTTTATTCAGGGTTAGGTTTAGACAAGTTTATACAGGTTTTCAGTTTATTCAGGGTCAGGTTAAGACAGGTTTATTCAGGGTTAGGTTTAGACAGGTTTGTACAGGTTTTTGGTTTATTCAGGGCTATGTTTATTCAGGGTTAGGTTTAGACAGGTTTATTCAGGTTTGTACAGGTTTTTGGTTTATTCAGGGTTAGGTTTAGACAAGTTTATACAGGTTTTCAGTTTATTCAGGGTTAGGTTAAGACAGGTTTATTCAGGGTTAGGCTTAAGACAGGTTTATTCAGGGTTAGGTTTAGACAGGTTTTTAGTTTATTCAGGGTTAGGTTTAGACATGTTTATTCAGGGTTAGGATAAAACAGGTTTATTACAGGTTTTTGGTTTATTCAGGTTTATACAGGTTTTTGGTTTATTCAGGGTTAGGTTTATACAGGTTTTTGGTTTATTCAGGGCTATGTTTAGACAGGTTTATTCAGGGTTAGGTTTAGACAGGTTTATTCAGGGTTATGCTTAGACAGGTTTATTCAGGGTTAGGTTTAGACAAGTTTATACAGGTTTTTGGTTTATTCAGGGTTAGGTTTAGACAGGTTTATTCAGGGTTAGGTTTAGACAGGTTTATTCAGGGTTATGCTTAGACAGGTTTATTCAGGGTTAGGTTAAGACAAGTTTATACAGGTTTTTGGTTTATTCAGGGTTAGGTTTAGACAGGTTTATTCAGGGTTAGGCTAAAACAGGTTTCTTCAGGGTTAGATTTAGACAGGTTTATACAGGTTTTTGGTTTATTCAGGGTTAGGTTTAGACAGGTTTATTCAGGGTTCGGTTTAGACAGGTTTATTCAGGGTTATGTTTAGACAGGATTATACAGGTTTTTGGTTTATTCAGGTTTAGGCTTAGACAGGTTTATACAGGTTTTTGGTTTATTCAGGGTTAGGTTTAGACAGGTTTATTCAGGGTTAGGCTAAAACAGGTTTCTTCAGGGTTAGATTTAGACAGGTTTATACAGGTTTTGGTTTATTCAGGGTTAGGTTTAGACAGGTTTATTCAGGGTTCGGTTTAGACAGGTTTATTCAGGGTTAGGTTTAGACAGGTTTTTGGTTTATTCAGGTTTAGGTTTAGACAGGTTTGTACAGGTTTTTGGTTTATTCAGGGTTAGGTTTAGACAGGTTTATTCAGGGTTAGGTTTAGACAGGTTTTTTTTAGGGTTAGGTTTAGACAGGTTTATTCAGGGTTAGGTTTAGACAGGTTTGTACAGGTTTTTGGTTTATTCAGGGCTATGTTTATTCAGGGTTAGGTTTAGACAAGTTTATACAGGTTTTCAGTTTATTCAGGGTCAGGTTAAGACAGGTTTATTCAGGGTTAGGTTTAGACAGGTTTGTACAGGTTTTTGGTTTATTCAGGGCTATGTTTATTCAGGGTTAGGTTTAGACAGGTTTATTCAGGTTTGTACAGGTTTTTGGTTTATTCAGGGCTATGTTTATTCAGGGTTAGGTTTAGACAAGTTTATACAGGTTTTCAGTTTATTCAGGGTTAGGTTAAGACAGGTTTATTCAGGGTTAGGCTTAAGACAGGTTTATTCAGGGTTAGGTTTAGACAGGTTTTTAGTTTATTCAGGGTTAGGTTTAGACATGTTTATTCAGGGTTAGGATAAAACAGGTTTATTACAGGTTTTTGGTTTATTCAGGTTTATACAGGTTTTTGGTTTATTCAGGGTTAGGTTTATACAGGTTTTTGGTTTATTCAGGGTTATGTTTAGACAGGTTTATTCAGGGTTAGGTTTAGACAGGTTTATTCAGGGTTATGCTTAGACAGGTTTATTCAGGGTTAGGTTTAGACAAGTTTATACAGGTTTTTGGTTTATTCAGGGTTAGGTTTAGACAGGTTTATTCAGGGTTAGGTTTAGACAGGTTTATTCAGGGTTATGCTTAGACAGGTTTATTCAGGGTTAGGTTAAGACAAGTTTATACAGGTTTTTGGTTTATTCAGGGTTAGGTTTAGACAGGTTTATTCAGGGTTAGGCTAAAACAGGTTTCTTCAGGGTTAGATTTAGACAGGTTTATACAGGTTTTTGGTTTATTCAGGGTTAGGTTTAGACAGGTTTATTCAGGGTTCGGTTTAGACAGGTTTATTCAGGGTTATGTTTAGACAGGATTATACAGGTTTTTGGTTTATTCAGGTTTAGGCTTAGACAGGTTTATACAGGTTTTTGGTTTATTCAGGGTTAGGTTTAGACAGGTTTGTACAGGTTTTTGGTTTATTCAGGGTTAGGTTTAGACAGGTTTATGTTTAGACAGGTTTATTCAGGGTTAGGTTTAGACAGGTTTATTCAGGGTTATGCTTAGACAGGTTTATTCAGGGTTAGGTTTAGACAAGTTTATACAGGTTTTTGGTTTATTCAGGGTTAGGTTTAGACAGGTTTATTCAGGGTTAGGCTAAAACAGGTTTCTTCAGGGTTAGATTTAGACAGGTTTATACAGGTTTTGGTTTATTCAGGGTTAGGTTTAGACAGGTTTATTCAGGGTTCGGATTAGACAGGTTTATTCAGGATTAGGTTTAGACAGGTTTTTGGTTTATTCAGGTTTAGGTTTAGACAGGTTTGTACAGGTTTTTGGTTTATTCAGGGTTAGGTTTAGACAGGTTTATTCAGGGTTAGGTTTAGACAGGTTTTTTTTAGGGTTAGGTTTAGACAGGTTTATTCAGGGTTAGGTTTAGACAGGTTTGTACAGGTTTTTGGTTTATTCAGGGCTAGGTTTATTCAGGTTTATTCAGGGTTAGGCTTAGACAGGTTTATTCAAGGTTAGGTTTAGACAGGTTTATAC
Organism: Bathymodiolus brooksi; assembly: GCA_963680875.1. NCBI lineage: Eukaryota > Metazoa > Mollusca > Bivalvia > Mytilida > Modiolidae > Bathymodiolus > Bathymodiolus brooksi. The sequence goes on from OY804581.1 coordinate 124,542,503, forward strand.
AGGTTTCAGTTTATTCAGGGTTAGGTTTAGACAGGTTTATTCAGGGTTAGGCTTAGACAGGTTTATACAGGTTTTCAGTTTTTTCAGGGTTAGGTTTAGACAGGTTTATTCAGGGTTAGGCTTAGACAGGTTTATTCAGGGTTAGGTTTAGACAGATTTATACAGGTTTCAGTTTATTCAGGGTTAGGTTTAAACAGGTTTATTCAGGGTTAGGTTTAGACAGGTTTATTCAGGGTTAGGTTTAGACAGGTTTATTCAGGGTTAAGCTTAGACAGGTTTATACAGGTTTTCAGTTTATTCATGGGTTAGGTTTAGACAGGTTTATTCAGGGTTAGGTTTAGATAGGTTTTCAGTTTATTCAGGGTTAGGTTTAGACAGGTTTATTCAGGGTTAGGTTTAGACAGATTTATTCAGGGTTAGATATAGACAGGTTTATACAGGTTTTCAGTTTATTCAGGGCTAGGTTTAGACATGTTTATTCATGGTTAGATTTAGACAGGTTTATACAGGTTTTCAGTTTATTCAGGGTTAGGTTTAGACATGTTTATTCAGGGTTAGGTTTAGACAGGTTTATTCAGGGTTAGGTTTAGACAGCTTTATTCAGGGTTAGGCATAGACAGGTTTATACAAGTTTCTCTTTACCTTGTCTGCGTGTGGATGATGACAATCATTAAGTGTAAACATATAAATATTCTTTGCCTTGTCTGCATGTGGATGATGACAATTATTAAGTGTAAACATATAAATATTCTTTACCTTGTCTGTGTGTGGATGATGATAATCATTAAGTGTAAACATCTAAATATTCTTTGCCTTGTCTGTGTGTGGATGATGACAATTATTAAGTGTAAACATAAATATTCTTTACCTTGTCTACATGTGGATGATGACAATCATTATGTGTAAACATATAAATATTCTTTGTCTTGTCTGTGTGTGGATGATGACAATCATTAAGTGTAAACATATAAATATTCTTTGCCTTGTCTGTGTGTGGATGATGACAATCATTAAGTATAAACATATAAATATTCTTTGCCTTGTCTGTGTGTGGATGATGACAATCATTAAGTGTAAACATATAAATATTCTTTGCCTTGTCTGCGTGTGGATGATGACAATCATTAAGTGTAAACATATAAATATTCTTTACCTTGTCTGCATGTGGATGATGACAATCATTAAGTGTAAACATATAAATATTCTTTGCCTTGTCTGCATGTGGATAATGACAATCATTAAGTGCAAACATATAAATATTCTTGACCTTGTCTGTGTGTGGATGATGATAATCATTAAGTGTAAACATATAAATATTCTTTACCTTGTCTGTGTGTGGATGATGACAATCATTAAGTGTAAACATATAAATATTCTTTGCCTTGTCTGCATGTGGATGATGACAATCATTAAGTGTAAACATATAAATATTCTTTGCCTTGTCTGTGTGTGGATGATGACAATCATTAAGTGTAAACATATAAATATTCTTTGCCTTGTCTGCGTGTGGATGATGACAATCATTAAGTGTAAACATATAAATATTCTTTGCCTTGTCTGTGTGTGGATAATGACAATCATTTAGTGTAAACATATAAATATTCTTTACCTTGTCTGTGTGTGGATAATGACAATCATTAAGTGTAAACATATAAATATTCTTTGCCTTGTCTGTGTGTGGATAATGACAATCATTAAGTGTAAACATATAAATATTCTTTGCCTTGTCTGCGTGTGGATGATGACAATCATTAAGTGTAAACATATGAATATTCTTTGTCTTGTCTGCATGTGGATGATGACAATCATTAAGTGTAAACATATAAATATTCTTTATCTTATCTGTGTGTGGATGATGATAATCATTAAGTGTTAACATATCAATATTCTTTACCTTGTCTGTGTGTGGATAATGACAATCGTTAAGTGTAAACATATAAATATTCTTTGCCTTGTCTGTGTGTGGATGATGACAATCATTAAGTGTAAACATATAAATATTCTTTGCCTTGTCTGCATGTGGATGATGACAATCATTAATTGTAAACATATAAATATTCTTTACCTTGTCTCTGTGTGGATGATGACAATCATTAAGTGTAAACATATAAATATTCTTTGCCTTGTCTGCATGTAGATGATGACAATCATTAAGTGTAAACATATAAATATTCTTTGCCTTGTCTGCGTGTGGATGATGACAATCGTTAAGTGTAAACATATAAATATTCTTTGCCTTGACTGTGTGTGGATGATGACAATCATTAAGTGTAAACATATAAATATTCTTTGCCTTGTGTGCATGTGGATGATGACAATCATTAAGTGTAAACATATAAATATTCTTTGCCTTGTCTGTGTCTGGATGTTGACAATCATTAAGTGTAAACATATAAATATGCTTTGCCTTGTCTGCGTGTTGATGATGACAATCATTATGTGTAAACATATAAATATTCTTTGCCTTGTCTGTGTGTGGATGATGACAATCATTAAGTGTAAACATATAAATATTCTTTGCCTTGTCTGTGTGTGGATGATGACAATCATTAAGTGTAAACATATAAATATTCTTTACCTTGTCTGTGTGTGGATGATGACAATCATTAAGTGTAAACATATAAATATTCTTTACCTTGTCTGCGTGTGGATGATGACAATCATTAAGTGTAAACATATAAATATTCTTTGCCTTGTTTGCGTGTGGATGATGACAATCATTAAGTGTAAACATATAAATATTCTTTACCTTGTCTGTGTGTGGATGATGACAATCATTAAGTGTAAACATATAAATATTCTTTACCTTGTCTGTGTGTGGATGATGACAATCATTAAGTGTAAACATATAAATATTCTTTGCCTTGTCTGTGTGTGGATGATGACAATCATTAAGTGTAAACATATAAATATTCTTTACCTTGTCTGTGTGTGGATGATGACAATCATTAAGTGTAAACATATAAATATTCTTTGCCTTGACTGTGTGTGGATGATGACAATCATTAAGTGTAAACATATAAATATTCTTTGCCTTGTCTGTGTGTGGATGATGACAATCATTAAGTGTAAACATATAAATATTCTTTGCCTTGTCTGCGTGTGGATGATGACAATCATTAAGTGTAAACATATAAATATTCTTTGCCTTGTCTGCGTGTGGATGATGACAATCTTTAAGTGTAAACATATTAATATTCTTTACCTTGTCTGCATGTGGATGATGACAATCATTAAGTGTCAACATATAAATAATCTTTACCGTGTCTGTGTGTGGATGATGACAATCATTAAGTGTCAACATATAAATATTCTTTATCTTGTCTGTGTGTGGATGATGACAATCATTAAGTGTAAACATATAAATATTCTTTACCTTGTCTGTGTGTGGATGATGACAATCATTAAGTGTAAACATATAAATATTCTTTACCTTGTCTGCCTGTGGATGATGACAATGATTTTCAATGTAAAACCCACATTAGTGGACCTAGGGAAATTAAGATTTTTTACCATCTTTATATTAAGCATGGTTAATTTCAAAAGTCAGTGGAGTGTATCAACAACCATGACATATATTGAGGTGGGATGTACAAGGTCTCTAAACAAGCAACGAAAAACTCAAGCCATAGATGCTGAAACATAAAAATCTGAAAGCTTTCAGATGAAAATGAAAAAGAATACACTTCTCAGGTCATCTTGTTCAACTATTTAATCACTTACTCAGACCAGTCGTGGCCATCATCTGTTTTATGGTTTTTTTCTTTGGTTCCTTTTTAAGTGTTCTTCACAAATCTATTGTCTATATATAACCAAACCACTTTTAACACTACAATACTGACAGGTAAATTAGACAGAATACTGTATAACCGGTAATTTCTGTGGTTTTGGACTAAAATGAAGACATTTATTTTCTGCTGATTATTGTTTCTGTGGATTGAAAATCTTGCAGTCAAAATATTTTGTTTGTGTTACAGGAAGCAACAAATTGTTTCTCCAACATATAATATTCTGCTATTTTAATTTCTGCAGTCAGGAGTTGACCGCAGGATACAGCAGAAATTACCAGTCATACAGTCACTATACCTTCTTTTCAGGTCCACTGAGCATCTTGGTGACATCAGCTAAGAGATGTAAGACAGTAGGTGTAATGTAGATATCTAGTTGAGGTAGAATTACACAGTAATCGGTCTTGTTCTCATGGGTCAAGTAAACACGGGAAAAATCTACATTGCATGGCTTGATTACCTGAAATGTACAAGAAACATTATTTACTAGTAGTTCAATAGGATCTTATTATATGTCTGATTGCCCATTTGGTCAAACTTTTCCCTCAGCCCGGAAACTTAAAATAATCAAGAAAGGGTTAGGTTGAGTAATTGGTATTTATCTTGACTACCAGACTCAAAAGGGAGGAAAACCCATAGAATTATAATCACTTATCAATCATGTGATACCGACCTGGACGACAATTGATAACAATCCCTATATGTCAGCTCTGGATTATCAATCATGTGACACTGACCAGTCCTCGCAATGAGCACCGTCAGGCCCAATATCAGCAAAACTTTGTTCGAACCAGTAAATTTTTCAGTTTTTTTTAAGAACTATATAAAAATAAATTCAAGAATTTGATTCGGACCAGTAAATTCAAATTTTCATTTTTAGACCTGGAAATACAGTAGATAACAATCCCTATATGTCAGCTCTGCTACGTAAGCTACACAAAAATGAAGGTAAAAAATAATTCAAATGTTGACAATAGAGAATGGTAAATCTATTAAATGGAATGTAAAACTTACAGAATTTTCATACAGAGGTGACCCATAGATGGATGAATACATCTTCATTGACTTGATTGATGATTTGATTTTCTGTTCAGCAGCATCTGTATACATCTCAAATTCAATATCAGTCTACAAAAAAAACCAGAGGATCAACTTATGATTCCAGAGCACCTGAGTTCACCACCTCCCCCCCACCCTCATTACAGTCTGCAAATCTGCTAAAAAAAAAAAAAAATATGTTAGCTTAACAGTTCCTTAACATGATTCCAGAGCACCTGAGTTTCACCACCTCCCCCCTCCCCCACTCTCATTACAGACTACAAAAAAAAATATAACATGTTAGCCTAATAGTTCCTTCACAGAGGATTAACTTAGGATTCCAGAGCACCTGAGTTCATTGTCTATCCATGGACTGTTGTTTCAGTGAGCTAGCACTATAAAAATCCAACTAAGCATGTTGGTCTAGTACAAAGCGGACCTAATCATCATCTCCTTGAAAATTAACTTGTTCTCGCCATGATATAGCTGAAAAAATGCTGAGTTGGCGATAAAGAACAATCAGTCACTTATTTTACACTAAATATGACAATAAATAGAAAAACTTACATCTAGAACAAGAATTCTACTGTTATGTTTTTCAGGATCAGCAAATAAAACAATTTTTGGTTCCTTGACTATCCCCTTCACATGTAAGACAGTATTAATAGGACCGGAATCCAGTTGGTCACTTATCATACTGATTCTCTCCCTTGCTTGGTTTACTGGAATGTCATCGTCTGTTTGGAATGATGTTTGATAGAACTCGTTCAGAGCCATTAAATGTGGAATGTTTAAGTTTATTATAACCTTGTCCATTCTAATGTCAGCTATATAAACAAAAAAAAGTTTATTATAACCTTGTCCATTCTAATGTCAGCTATATAAACAAAAAAAAGTTTATTATAACCTTGTCCATTCTAATGTCAGCTATATAAACAAACAAAAGTTTATTATAACCTTGTCCATTCTAATGTCAGCTATATAAACAAAAAAAAGTTTATTATAACCTTGTCCATTCTAATGTCAGCTATATAAACAAACAAAAGTTTATTATAACCTTGTCCATTCTAATGTCAGCTATATAAACAAAAAAAAGTTTATTACAACCTTGTCCATTCTAATGTCAGCTATATAAACAAAAAAAAGTTTATTATAACCTTGTCCATTCTAATGTCAGCTATATAAACAAACAAAAGTTTATTATAACCTTGTCCAGTCTAATGTCAGCTATATAAACAAACAAAAGTTTATTATAACCTTGTCCATTCTAATGTCAGCTATATAAACAAAAAAAAGTTTATTATAACCTTGTCCATTCTAATGTCAGCTATATATAAACAAAAAAAAAGTTTATTATAACCTTGTCCATTCTAATGTCAGCTATATAAAAAAAAAAGTTTATTATAACCGTGTCCATTCTAATGTCAGCTATATAAACAAACAAAAGTTTATTATAACTTTGTCCATTCTAATGTCAGCTATATAAACAAAAAAAAGTTTATTATAACCTTGTCCATTCTAATGTCAGCTATATAAACAAAAAAAGTTTATTATAACCTTGTCCATTCTAATGTCAGCTATATAAACAAAAATAAGTTTATTATAACCTTGTCCATTCTAATGTCAGCTATATAAACAAACAAAAGTTTATTATAACCTTGTCCATTCTAATGTCAGCTATATAAACAAAAAAAAGTTTATTATAACCTTGTCCATTCTAATGTCAGCTATATAAACAAACAAAAGTTTATTATAACCTTGTCCATTCTAATGTCAGCTATATAAACAAACAAAAGTTTATTATAACCTTGTCCATTCTAATGTCAGCTATATAAACAAACAAAAGTTTATTTTAACCTTGTCCATTCTAATGTCAGCTATATAAACAAAAAAAAGTTTATTATAACCTTGTCCATTCTAATGTCAGCTATATAAACAAAAAAAAAGTTTATTACAACTTTGTCCATTCTAATGTCAGCTATATAAACAAAAAAAAGTTTATTATAACCTTGTCCATTCTAATGTCAGCTATATAAACAAAAAAAAGTTCATTATAACCTTGTCCATTCTAATGTCAGCTATATAAACAAAAAAAAGTTTAAAAAATACATATCGATATAGAATAATGTCAGCTATATAAACAAAACAATAATTAAAAAATACATATAGATATAGAATAATGTTAGCTATATATATATACAAACAAAAGTCTTAAAAATACATATAGATATGGAATAATGTTAGCTATATATATATACGTCTGAAAATTAAACCAAACAGTGTTAGAATTAGATTTTAGAGCTGTCAAATTTTTGTTCTTCCCTCGACGGGATTTGAACCCACACCATTGTTACACTGCAGCACCATTCGCTTAGCCTTACGTCCAGCGCCCTAGACCACTCGACTACATCCACTCCCTGTGTATATATATATACAAACAAAAGTCTTAAAAATACATATAGATATGGAATAATGTTAGCTATATATATATATACAAACAAAAGTCTTATAAATACATATAGATATGGAATAATGTTAGCTATATATATATATACAAACAAAAGTCTTAAAAATACATATAGATATGGAATAATGTTAGCTATATATATATATACAAACAAAAGTCTTAAAAATACATATAGATATGGAATAATGTTAGCTATATATATATATACAAACAAAAGTCTTAAAAATACATATAGATATGGAATAATGTTAGCTATATATATATATACAAACAAAGTCTTAAAAATACATATAGATATGGAATAATGTTAGCTATATATATATATACAAACAAAAGTCTTAAAAATACATATAGATATGGAATAATGTTAGCTATATATATATATACAAACAAAAGTCTTAAAAATACATATAGATATGGAATAATGTTAGCTATATATATATATACAAACAAAAGTCTTAAAAATACATATAGATATGGAATAATGTTAGCTATATATATATATACAAACAAAAGTCTTAAAAATACATATAGATATGGAATAATGTTAGCTATATATATATATACAAACAAAAGTCTTAAAAATACATATAGATATGGAATAATGTTAGCTATATATATATATATACAAACAAAAGTCTTAAAAATACATATAGATATGAAAATATTGAGAGAAAAAAATCCTGAAAAAGCAAAAATTAAATCAGCTCTTATTTTGTGTTTGAATCATAATTGTAGCAGTGGGTAGGTATAATATTTTCTTCACTGTATGACAGTATACTATTTTCTTCACTGTATGACAGTATAATATTTTCTTCACTGTATGACAGTATAATATTTTCTTCACTGTATGACAGTATAATATTTTCTTCACTGTAAGACAGTATAATATTTACTTCACTGTATGACAGTATAATATTTACTTCACTGTATGACAGTATACTATTTTCTTCACTGTATGACAGTATAATATTTTCTTCACTGTATGACAGTATAATATTTTCTTCACTGTATGACAGTATAATATTTTCTTCACTGTATGACAGTATAATATTTTCTTCACTGTATGACAGTATAATATTTTCTTCACTGTATGACAGTATAATATTTTCTTCACTGTATGACAGTATAATATTTTCTTCACTGTATGACAGTATAATATTTTCTTCACTGTATGACAGTATAATATTTTCTTCACTGTATGACAGTATAATATGTTCTTCACTGTATGACAGTATAATATTTACTTGACTGTATGACAGTATACTATTTTCTTCACTGTATGACAGTATAATATTTTCTTCACTGTATGACAGTATACTATTTTCTTCACTGTATGACAGTATAATATTTTCTTCACTGTATGACAGTATAATATTTTCTTCACTGTATGACAGTATAATATTTTCTTCACTGTATGACAGTATAATATTTTCTTCACTGTATGACAGTATAATATTTTCTTCACTGTATGTTAGTATAATATTTTCTTCACTGTATGACAGTATAATATTTTCTTCACTGTATGACAGTATAATATTTTCTTCACTGTATGACAGTATAATATTTACTTCACTGTATGACAGTATAATATTTTCTTCACTGTATGACAGTATAATATTTACTTCACTGTATGACAGTATAATATTTTCTTCACTGTATGACAGTATAATATTTACTTCACTGTATGACAGTATAATATTTTCTTCACTGTATGACAGTATAATATTTTCTTCACTGTATGACAGTATAATATTTTCTTCACTGTATGACAGTATAATATTTACTTCACTGTATGACAGTATAATATTTTCTTCACTGTATGACAGTATAATATTTACTTCACTGTATGACAGTATAATATTTTCTTCACTGTATGACAGTATAATATTTTCTTCACTGTATGACAGTATAATATTTTCTTCACTGTATGACAGTATAATATTTTCTTCACTGTATGACAGTATAATATTTTCTTCACTGTATGACAGTATAATATTTTCTTCACTGTATGACAGTATAATATTTACTTCACTGTATGACAGTATAATATTTTCTTCACTGTATGACAGTATAATATTTACTTCACTGTATGACAGTATAATATTTTCTTCACTGTATGACAGTATAATATTTTCTTCACTGTATGACAGTATAATATTTTCTTCACTGTATGACAGTATAATATTTTCTTCACTGTATGACAGTATAATATTTTCTTCACTGTATGACAGTATAATATTTTCTTCACTGTATGACAGTATAATATTTTCTTCACTGTATGACAGTATAATATTTTCTTCACTGTATGACAGTATAATATTTACTTCACTGTATGACAGTATAATATTTTCTTCACTGTATGACAGTATAATATTTTCTTCACTGTATGACAGTATAATATGTTCTTCACTGTATGACAGTATAATATTTTCTTCACTGTATGACAGTATAATATTTACTTCACTGTATGACAGTATAATATTTTCTTCACTGTATGACAGTATACTATTTTCTTCACTGTATGACAGTATAATATTTTCTTCACTGTATGACAGTATAATATTTTCTTCACTGTATGACAGTATAATATTTTCTTCACTGTATGACAGTATAATATTTTCTTCACTGTATGACAGTATAATATTTTCTTCACTGTATGACAGTATAATATTTTCTTCACCGTATGACAGTATAATATTTTCTTCACTGTATGACAGTATAATATTTTCTTCACTGTATGACAGTATAATATTTACTTCAATGTATGACAGTATACTATTTTCTTCACTGTATGACAGTATAATATTTTCTTCACTGTATGACAGTATAATATTTTCTTCACTGTATGACAGTATAATATTTTCTTCACTGTATGACAGTATAATATTTTCTTCACTGTATGACAGTATAATATTTTCTTCACTGTATGACAGTATAATATTTACTTCACTGTATGACAGTATAATATTTTCTTCACTGTATGACAGTATAATATTTTCTTCACTGTATGACAGTATAATATTTACTTCACTGTATGACAGTATAATATTTTCTTCACTGTATGACAGTATAATATTTTCTTCACTGTATGACAGTATAATATTTTCTTCACTGTATGACAGTATAATATTTTCTTCACTGTATGACAGTATAATATTTTCTTCACTGTATGACAGTATAATATTTTCTTCACTGTATGACAGTACAATATTTTCTTCACTGTATAACAGTATAATATTTTCTTCACTGTATGACAGTATAATATTTTCTTCACTGTATGACAGTATAATATTTTCTTCACTGTATGACAGTATAATATTTTCTTCACTGTATGACAGTATAATACTTTCTTCATTGTATAACAGTATAATATTTTCTTCACTGTATGACAGTATAATATTTTCTTCACTGTATGACAGTATAATATTTTCTTCACTGTATGACAGTATAATATTTTCTTCACTGTATGACAGTATAATATTTTCTTCACTGTATGACAGTATAATATTTTCTTCACTGTATAACAGTATAATATTTTCTTCACTGTATGACAGTATAATATTTTCTTCACTGTATGACAGTATAATATTTTCTTCACTGTATGACAGTATAATATTTTCTTCACTGTATGACAGTATAATATTTTCTTCACTGTATGACAGTATAATATTTACTTCACTGTATGACAGTATAATATTTTCTTCACTGTATGACAGTATACTATTTTCTTCACTGTATGACAGTATAATATTTTCTTCACTGTATGACAGTATACTATTTTCTTCACTGTATGACAGTATAATATTTTCTTCACTGTATGACAGTATAATATTTTCTTCACTGTATGACAGTACAATATTTTCTTCACTGTATAACAGTATAATATTTTCTTCACTGTATGACAGTATAATATTTTCTTCACTGTATGACAGTATAATATTTTCTTCACTGTATGACAGTATAATATTTTCTTCACTGTATGACAGTATAATATTTTCTTCACTGTATGACAGTATAATACTTTCTTCATTGTATAACAGTATAATATTTTCTTCACTGTATGACAGTATAATATTTTCTTCACTGTATGACAGTATAATATTTTCTTCACTGTATGACAGTATAATATTTTCTTCACTGTATGACAGTATAATATTTTCTTCACTGTATGACAGTATAATATTTTCTTCACTGTATAACAGTATAATATTTTCTTCACTGTATGACAGTATAATATTTTCTTCACTGTATGACAGTATAATATTTTCTTCACTGTATGACAGTATAATATTTTCTTCACTGTATGACAGTATAATATTTTCTTCACTGTATGACAGTATAATATTTTCTTCACTGTATGACAGTATAATATTTACTTCACTGTATGACAGTATAATATTTTCTTCACTGTATGACAGTATAATATTTTCTTCACTGTATGACAGTATAATATTTTCTTCACTGTATGACAGTATACTATTTTCTTCACTGTATGACAGTATAATATTTTCTTCACTGTATGACAGTATAATATTTTCTTCAGTGTATGACAGTATAATATTTTCTTCACTGTATGACAGTATAATATTTTCTTCACTGTATGACAGTATAATATTTTCTTCACTGTATGACAGTATAATATTTACTTCACTGTATGACAGTATAATATTTTCTTCACTGTATGACAGTATAATATTTTCTTCACTGTATGACAGTATAATATTTACTTCACTGTATGACAGTATAATATTTTCTTCACTGTATGACAGTATAATATTTTCTTCACTGTATGACAGTATAATATTTTCTTCACTGTATGACAGTATAATATTTACTTCACTGTATGACAGTATAATATTTTCTTCACTGTATGACAGTATACTATTTTCTTCACTGTATGACAGTATAATATTTACTTCACTGTATGACAGTATAATATTTTCTTCACTGTATGACAGTATAATACTTTCTTCATTGTATAACAGTATAATATTTTCTTCACTGAATGACAGTATAATATTTTCTTCACTGTATGACAGTATAATATTTTCTTCACTGTATGACAGTATAATATTTTCTTCACTGTATGACAGTATAATATTTTCTTCACTGTATGACAGTATAATATTTTCTTCACTGTATAACAGTATAATATTTTCTTCACTGTATAACAGTATAATATTTTCTTCACTGTATGACAGTATAATATTTTCTTCACTGTATGACAGTATAATATTTTCTTCACTGTATGACAGTATAATATTTTCTTCACTGTATGACAGTATAATATTTTCTTCACTGTATGACAGTATAATATTTTCTTCACTGTATGACAGTATAATATTTACTTCACTGTATGACAGTATAATATTTTCTTCACTGTATGACAGTATACTATTTTCTTCACTGTATGACAGTATAATATTTTCTTCACTGTATGACAGTATACTATTTTCTTCACTGTATGACAGTATAATATTTTCTTCACTGTATGACAGTATAATATTTTCTTCACTGTATGACAGTATAATATTTTCTTCACTGTATGACAGTATAATATTTTCTTCACTGTATGACAGTATAATATTTTCTTCACTGTATGACAGTATAATATTTTCTTCACTGTATGACAGTATAATATTTTCTTCACTGTATGACAGTATAATATTTTCTTCACTGTATGACAGTATAATATTTTCTTCACTGTATGACAGTATAATATTTACTTCACTGTATGACAGTATAATATTTTCTTCACTGTATGACAGTATAATATTTTCTTCACTGTATGACAGTATAATATTTTCTTCACTGTATGACAGTATAATATTTTCTTCACTGTATGACAGTATAATATTTTCTTCACTGTATGACAGTATAATATTTTCTTCACTGTATGACAGTATAATATTTTCTTCACTGTATGACAGTATAATATTTTCTTCACTGTATGACAGTATAATATTTTCTTCACTGTATGACAGTATAATATTTTCTTCACTGTATGACAGTATAATATTTTCTTCACTGTATGACAGTATAATATTTACTTCACTGTATGACAGTATAATATTTTCTTCACTGTATGACAGTATAATATTTTCTTCACTGTATGACAGTATAATATTTTCTTCACTGTATGACAGTATAATATTTTCTTCACTGTATGACAGTATAATATTTTCTTCACTGTATGACAGTATAATATTTTCTTCACTGTATGACAGTATAATATTTTCTTCACTGTATGACAGTATAATATTTTCTTCACTGTATGACAGTATAATATTTTCTTCACTGTATGACAGTATAATATTTTCTTCACTGTATGACAGTATAATATTTTCTTCACTGTATGACAGTATAATATTTACTTCACTGTATGACAGTATAATATTTTCTTCACTGTATGACAGTATAATATTTTCTTCACTGTATGACAGTATAATATTTTCTTCACTGTATGACAGTATAATATTTTCTTCACTGTATGACAGTATAATATTTTCTTCACTGTATGACAGTATAATATTTTCTTCACTGTATAACAATATAATATTTTATTTTATTTTATTGTACTTATTATTAAAATTACAATGATCTTAAAACACATATTATATAATATTTGTAAGACATGTACACAATAAAATATTAAAGCAGTGATAATAAATTGTAGACTTAATATTGTAACAGACACAAGGTAAGAGCCAGCAACTATTCAATAAATACCCGAATCTTTTGCTATGATACATGTACATGCATTTCAACTGAAAAATATCGTTTACAGTTTAGATAAATGATCAATTTTTTTATTTGTGTGTTTATTTGTTAGTGGCCACTAAGATCTAGATATCAAGGTTGGGATCCCATTAACTGTTTAACACCACCATATTTTTGTGCCAGTCCAAAGACAGGACCCAGATTTCTATTACCTTCAGTCATCATTTCTATGTTTTTAATTTTTTTTTTAGGTTTGACAGAGGTGTGGTTGATGATATTGTAAACTTAAAGTTACTGTTTTAACTTATTATTTTGACTTAAAATGCAATCCAGAGGCCATCGTAGTCGTGATCCCATGGTAGTTGGATTTATGTGAAATCAGTGTCTATCACCACTAAAGTTGTGAGTTTGAATCCCGCTCATGGCGAAGCGTACTAGATACAACTTTACATGATAAAGTTTGTCAGTGATTTGTTGCAGGTCAGTTGTTTTCTTCCACCATTAAAACTGACCACCACGATATAACTGAAATATTGTTGAAAGTGGTGTAAAAATACCAGAACCCCCACTACCAAACATCCCCCCTCCACCAAACATCCCCCCTCTACCAAACATCCCCCTCTACCAAACATCCCCCTCCACCAAACATCCCCCTCCACCAAACATCCCCCTCTACCAAACATCCCCCCTCCACCAAACATCCCCCCTCTACCAAACATCCCCCTCCACCAAACATCCCCCCTCTACCAAACATCCCCCCTCCACCAAACATCCCCCCTTTACCAAACATCTTCCCTCCACCAAACATCCCTCCTGTACCAAACATCCCTCCTCTATCAAACATCCCCCTCTACCAAACATTCCCCCTCTACCAAACATCCCCCTCTACTAAACATCCCCCCTCCACCAAACATCCCCCCTCTACCAAACATCTTCCCTCCACCAAACATCCCCCCTCCACCAAACATCCCCCCTTTACCAAACATCCCCCTCCACCAAACATCCCTCCTGTACCAAACATCCCCCTCTACCAAACATCCCCCCTCTACCAAACATCCCCCCTCCACCAAACATCCCCCCTCTACCAAACATCCCCCCTCCACCAAACATCCCCCCTCTACCAAACATCCCCCCTCTACCAAACATCCCCTTCTACCCACCATCCCCCCTCTACCAAACACCTCCCCTCTACCAAACATCTCCCCTCTACCAAACATCCCCCCTCCACCAAACATCCCCCCTCTACCAAACATCCCTCCTCCACCAAACATCCCCCCTCTACCAAACATCCCCCTCCACCAAACATCCCCTCTACCAAACATCCCCCCTCAACCAAACATCCCCTCTACCAAACATCCCCCCTCTACCAAACATCCCCCCTCCACCAAACATTCCCCCTCTACCAAACATCCCTCCTCTACCAAACATCCCCTCTCTACCAAACATCCCCCCTCTACCAAACATCCCCCTCCACCAAACATCCCTCCTGTACCAAACATCCCCCCTCTACCAAACATCCCCCCCTCTACCAAACATCCCCCCTCTACCAAACATCCCCCCTCTACCAAACATCCCCCTCTACCAAACATTCCCCCTCCACCAAACATCCCCCTATACCAAACATTCCCCCTCCACCTAGCAATTCCCCCTCCACCAAACATTCCCCCTCTACCAAACATCCCCCCTCCACCAAACATCTCCCCTCCACCAAACATCCCCCCTCTACCAAACATCCCCCCTCTACCAAACATCCCCCTCCACCAAACATCCCTCCTGTACCAAACATCCCCCCTCTACCAAATATCCCCCCTCTACCAAACATTCCCCTCTACCAAACATCCCCCCTCTACCAAACATCCCCCTATACCAAACATCTCCCCTCTACCAAACATCCCCCCTCCACCAAACACCCCCCTCTACCAAACATCCCCCCTCTACCAAACATCCCCCCTCTACCAAACATTCCCCTTCTACCAAACATCCCCCCTCTACCAAACATCCCCCCTCTACCAAACATTCCCCTCCACCAAACATTCCCCCTCTACCAAACATCCCCCCTCTACCAAACATTTCCCCTCCACCAAACATTCCCCCTCCACCAAACATCACCCTCCACCAAACATCCCCCCTCTACCAAACATCCCCCTCTACCAAACATCCCCCCTCCACCAAACATCCCCCCTCTACCAAACATCTTCCCTCCAGCAAACATCCCCCCTCTACCAAACATCGACCCTCCACCAAACATTCCCCCTCTACCAAACATCCCCCCTCTACCAAACATCCCCCCTCTACCAAACATTCCCCTCCACCAAACATTCCCCCTCTACCAAACATTTCCCCTCCACCAAACATTCCCCCTCCACCAAACATCCCCCCTCTACCAAACATCCCCCTCTACCAAACATCCCCCCTCCACCAAACATCCCCCCTCTACCAAACATCTTCCCTCCAGCAAACATCCCCCCTCTACCAAACATCCACCCTCCACCAAACATTCCCCCTCTACCAAACATCCCCCTCTACCAAACACCCCCCTCCACCAAACATCCCCCCTCTACCAAACATCCCCCCTCTACCAAACATCCCCCCTCTACCAAACATCCCCCTCCACCAAACATCCCCCCTCTACCAAACATCCCCCCTCTACCAAACATCCCCCCTCTACCAAACATTCCCCCTCTACCAAACATCCCCCCTCTACCAAACATTCCCCCTCTACCAAACATCCCCCCTCTACCAAACATCTTCCCTCTACCAAACATCCCCCCTCTACCAAACATTCCCCCTCCACCAAACATTCCCCCTCCACCAAACATTCCCCCTCTACCAAACATCCCCCTCCACCAAACATCACCCTCCACCAAACATCCCCCTCTACCAAACATCCCCCCTCCACCAAACATTCCCCCCTCTACCAAACATCTTCCCTCCAGCAAACATCCCCCCTCTACCAAACATTCCCCCTCTACCAAACATCCCCCTCTACCAAACACCCCCCTCCACCAAACATCCCCCCTCCACCAAACATCCCCCCTCTACCAAACATCCCCCTCTACCAAACATCCCCCCTCTACCAAACATTCCCCCTCTACCAAACATCCCCCCTCTACCAAACATCCCCCCTCTACCAAACATCCCCCCTCCACCAAACATCCCCCCTCCACCAAACATCCCCCCTCTACCAAACATCTTCCCTCCACCAAACATCCCCCCTCTACCAAACATCCCCCCTCCACCAAACATTCCCCCTCTACCAAACATCCCCCTCTACCAAACACCCCCCTCCACCAAACATCCCCCCTCCACCAAACATCCCCCTTCTACCAAACATTCCCCCTCCACCAAACATCCCCCCTCTACCAAACATTCCCCCTCTACCAAACATCCCCCCTCTACCAAACATTCCCCCTCTACCAAACATCTTCCCTCTACCAAACATCCCCCCTCTACCAAACATTCCCCCTCCACCAAACATCCCCCCTCTACCAAACATTCCCCCTCTACCAAACATCCCCCCTCTACCAAACATCCCCCCTCTTCTTCTCAACACTAAATAATACCTTCTTGTTGTCCAGTAGATCTAGATTTATACACTACAGATATCAATGGTAGAGGATAATTCTCTTTGTTTGATTCTTGATGACAATAAAATATCCTACAAAGACATGTTAATATAAAGATAATCCTTATACAGCCAAACCTGTATTAAGAGGTCACCTCTTGGACAAAGAAAATGTGGACTTTTAAGACAGGTGACCTCTTAAAACAGGTTCAATTCATTCATATATTGAGAGAAATAAAATACTAAAAATAATATCATTATTAAACATAATACTGTAAGAAGACATCATGAATATTATTGGAATTAAAGGATTGAAATCAATGGTTATCAGAAATTTCATGACATGACTGTACCTTTACTGACCATACATGTTTGACGATATTGAAGGTACTCATGTTAATTTACAACAGAACTGCATACCCTTACAGTATCATGCTTAAATTCACACTTGATTGTCAGATCACCATTTCTTTTAAATTAGTCACAGAACTGGTTCCATTATTAAAGCAGGTACTGTTTACCCTTTCAAAGCACCTGATATCACCTGAGTAGTGTTTTGTATATTACTGTTTGTTTTCTGAGTAGTGTTTTGTATATTACTGTTTGTTTTCTGAGTAGTGTTTTGTATATTACTGTTTGTTTTCTGAGTATTATTTTGTATATTAAAGTTTGTTTTCTGAGTAGTGTTTTGTATATTACTGTTTGTTTTCTGAGTAGTGTTTTGTATATTACTGTTTGTTTTCTGAGTAGTGTTTTGTATATTACTGTTTGTTTTCTGAGTAGTGTTTTGTATATTACTGTTTGTTTTCTGAGTAGTGTTTTGTATATTACTGTTTGTTTTCTGAGTAGTGTTTTGTATATTACTGTTTGTTTTCTGAGTAGTGTTTTGTATATTACTGTTTGTTTTCTGAGTAGTGTTTTGTATATTACTGTTTGTTTTCTGAGTAGTGTTTTGTATATTACTGTTTGTTTTCTGAGTAGTGTTTTGTATATTACTGTTTGTTTTCTGAGCAGTGTTTTGTATATTACTGTTTGTTTTCTGAGTAGTGTTTTGTATATTACTGTTTGTTTTCTGAGTAGTGTTTTGTATATTACTGTTTGTTTTCTGAGTAGTGTTTTGTATATTACTGTTTGTTTTCTGAGTAGTGTTTTGTATATTACTGTTTGTTTTCTGAGTAGTGTTTTGTATATTACTGTTTGTTTTCTGAGTAGTGTTTTGTATATTACTGTTTGTTTTCTGAGTATTATTTTGTATATTAAAGTTTGTTTTCTGAGTAGTGTTTTGTATATTACTGTTTGTTTTCTGAGCAGTATTTTGTATATTACTGTTTGTTTTCTGAGTAGTGTTTTGTATATTACTGTTTGTTTTCTGAGTAGTGTTTTGTATATCACTGTTTGTTTTCTGAGCAGTGTTTTGTATATTACTGTTTGTTTTCTGAGTAGTGTTTTGTATATTACTGTTTGTTTTCTGAGTAGTGTTTTGTATATTACTGTTTGTTTTCTGAGTAGTGTTTTGTATATTACTGTTTGTTTTCTGAGTAGTGTTTTGTATATTACTGTTTGTTTTCTGAGCAGTGTTTTGTATATTACTGTTTGTTTTCTGAGCAGTGTTTTGTATATTACTGTTTGTTTTCTGAGCAGTATTTTGTATATTACTGTTTGTTTTCTGAGTAGTGTTTTGTATATTACTGTTTGTTTTCTGAGTAGTGTTTTGTATATTACTGTTTGTTTTCTGAGCAGTGTTTTGTATATTACTGTTTGTTTTCTGAGTAGTGTTTTGTATATTACTGTTTGTTTTCTGAGCAGTGTTTTGTATATTACTGTTTGTTTTCTGAGTAGTGTTTTGTATATTACTGTTTGTTTTCTGAGTAGTGTTTTGTATATTACTGTTTGTTTTCTGAGTAGTGTTTTGTATATTACTGTTTGTTTTCTGAGTAGTGTTTTGTATATTACTGTTTGTTTTCTGAGTAGTGTTTTGTATATTACTGTTTGTTTTCTGAGCAGTGTTTTGTATATTACTGTTTGTTTTCTGAGTAGTGTTTTGTATATTACTGTTTGTTTTCTGAGTAGTATTTTGTATATTACTGTTTGTTTTCTGAGTAGTGTTTTGTATATTACTGTTTGTTTTCTGAGTAGTGTTTTGTATAATACTGTTTATTTTCTAAGTAGTATTTTGTATATTACTGTTTGTTTTCTGAGTAGTGTTTTGTATATTACTGTTTGTTTTCTGAGCAGTGTTTTGTATATTACTGTTTGTTTTCTGAGTAGTGTTTTGTATATTACTGTTTGTTTTCTGAGTAGTGTTTTGTATATTACTGTTTGTTTTCTGAGTAGTGTTTTGTATATTACTGTTTGTTTTCTGAGTAGTGTTTTGTATAATACTGTTTGTTTTCTGAATAGTGTTTTGTATATTATTGTTTGTTTTCTGAGTAGTGTTTTGTATATTACTGTTTGTTTTCTGAGTAGTGTTTTGTATATTACTGTTTGTTTTCTGAGTAGTGTTTTGTATATTACTGTTTGTTTTCTGAGTAGTGTTTTGTATATTACTGTTTGTTTTCTGAGTAGTGTTTTGTATATTACTGTTTGTTTTCTGAGTAGTGTTTTGTATATTACCGTTTGTTTTCTGAGTAGTGTTTTGTATATTACTGTTTGTTTTCTGAGTAGTGTTTTGTATATTACTGTTTGTTTTCTGAGTAGTGTTTTGTATATTACTGTTTGTTTTCTGAGTAGTGTTTTGTATATTACTGTTTGTTTTCTGAGCAGTATTTTGTATATTACTGTTTGCTTTCTGAGTAGTGTTTTGTATATTACTGTTTGTTTTCTGAGCAGTGTTTTGTATATTACTGTTTGTTTTCTGAGCAGTGTTTTGTATATTACTGTTTGTTTTCTGAGCAGTGTTTTGTATATTACTGTTTGTTTTCTGAGTAGTGTTTTCTATATTACTGTTTGTTTTCTGAGTAGTGTTTTGTATATTACTGTTTGTTTTCTGAGTAGTATTTTGTATATTACTGTTTGTTTTCTGAGTAGTGTTTTGTATATTACTGTTTGTTTTCTGAGCAGTGTTTTGTATATTACTGTTTGTTTTCTGAGTAGTGTTTTGTATATTACTGTTTGTTTTCTGAGTAGTGTTTTGTATATTACTGTTTGTTTTCTGAGTAGTGTTTTGTATATTACTGTTTGTTTTCTGAGTAGTGTTTTGTATATTACTGTTTGTTTTCTGAGTAGTGTTTTGTATATTACTGTTTGTTTTCTGAGTAGTGTTTTGTATATTACTGTTTGTTTTCTGAGTAGTGTTTTGTATAATACTGTTTGTTTTCTGAGTAGTGTTTTGTATATTACTGTTTGTTTTCTGAGTAGTGTTTTGTATAATACTGTTTATTTTCTAAGTAGTGTTTTGTATATTACTGTTTGTTTTCTGAGCAGTGTTTTGTATAATACTGTTTGTTTTCTGAGTAGTGTTTTGTATAATACTGTTTATTTTCTGAGTAGTGTTTTGTATATTACTGTTTGTTTTCTGAGTAGTGTTTTGTATATTACTGTTTGTTTTCTGAGTAGTGTTTTGTATATTACTGTTTGTTTTCTGAGTAGTGTTTTGTATATTACTGTTTGTTTTCTGAGTAGTGTTTTGTATATTATTGTTTGTTTTCTGAGTAGTGTTTTGTATATTACTGTTTGTTTTCTGAGTAGTGTTTTGTATATTACTGTTTGTTTTCTGAGTAGTGTTTTGTATATTACTGTTTGTTTTCTGAGTAGTGTTTTGTATATTACTGTTTGTTTTCTGAGTAGTGTTTTGTATATTACTGTTTGTTTTCTGAGTAGTGTTTTGTATATTACCGTTTGTTTTCTGAGTAGTGTTTTGTATATTACTGTTTGTTTTCTGAGTAGTGTTTTGTATATTACTGTTTGTTTTCTGAGTAGTGTTTTGTATATTACTGTTTGTTTTCTGAGTAGTGTTTTGTATATTACTGTTTGTTTTCTGAGCAGTATTTTGTATATTACTGTTTGCTTTCTGAGTAGTGTTTTGTATATTACTGTTTGTTTTCTGAGCAGTGTTTTGTATATTACTGTTTGTTTTCTGAGCAGTGTTTTGTATATTACTGTTTGTTTTCTGAGCAGTGTTTTGTATATTACTGTTTGTTTTCTGAGTAGTGTTTTCTATATTACTGTTTGTTTTCTGAGTAGTGTTTTGTATATTACTGTTTGTTTTCTGAGTAGTATTTTGTATATTACTGTTTGTTTTCTGAGTAGTGTTTTGTATATTACTGTTTGTTTTCTGAGCAGTGTTTTGTATATTACTGTTTGTTTTCTGAGTAGTGTTTTGTATATTACTGTTTGTTTTCTGAGTAGTGTTTTGTATATTACTGTTTGTTTTCTGAGTAGTGTTTTGTATATTACTGTTTGTTTTCTGAGTAGTGTTTTGTATATTACTGTTTGTTTTCTGAGTAGTGTTTTGTATATTACTGTTTGTTTTCTGAGTAGTGTTTTGTATATTACTGTTTGTTTTCTGAGTAGTGTTTTGTATAATACTGTTTGTTTTCTGAGTAGTGTTTTGTATATTACTGTTTGTTTTCTGAGTAGTGTTTTGTATAATACTGTTTATTTTCTAAGTAGTGTTTTGTATATTACTGTTTGTTTTCTGAGCAGTGTTTTGTATAATACTGTTTGTTTTCTGAGTAGTGTTTTGTATATTACTGTTTGTTTTCTGAGTAGTGTTTTGTATATTACTGTTTGTTTTCTGAGTAGTGTTTTGTATATTACTGTTTGTTTTCTGAGCAGTATTTTGTATATTACTGTTTGTTTTCTGAGTAGTGTTTTGTATATTACTGTTTATTTTCTGAGTAGTGTTTTGTATATTACTGTTTGTTTTCTGAGTAGTGTTTTGTATATTACTGGGTTTTTTTCTGAGTATTGTTTTGTTTATTACTGTTTGTTTTCTGAGTAGTGTTTTGTATATTACTGTTTGTTTTCTGAGTAGTGTTTTGTATATTACTGTTTGTTTTCTGAGTAGTGTTTTGTATATTACTGTTTGTTTTCTGAGTAGTGTTTTGTATATTACTGTTTGTTTTCTGAGCAGTGTTTTGTATATTACTGTTTGTTTTCTGAGCAGTGTTTTGTATATTACTGTTTGTTTTCTGAGTAGTGTTTTGTATATTACTGTTTGTTTTCTGAGTAGTGTTTTGTATATTACTGTTTGTTTTCTGAGCAGTGTTTTGTATATTACTGTTTATTTTCTGAGTAGTGTTTTGTATATTACTGTTTGATTTCTGAGTAGTGTTTTGTATATTACTGGTTTTTTTTCTAAGTAGTGTTTTGTATATTACTGTTTGTTTTCTGAGTAGTGTTTTGTATATTACTGTTTGTTTTCTGAGTAGTGTTTTGTTTATTACTGTTTGTTTTCTGAGTAGTGTTTTGTATATTACTGTTTATTTTCTGAGCAGTGTTTTGTATATTACTGTTTGTTTTCTGAGTAGTGTTTTGTATATTACTGTTTGTTTTCTGAGTAGTGTTTTGTATATTACTGTTTGTTTTCTGAGTAGTGTTTTGTATATTACTGTTTGTTTTCTGAGTAGTGTTTTGTATAATACTGTTTGTTTTCTGAGTAGTGTTTTGTATATTATTGTTTGTTTTCTGAGTAGTGTTTTGTATATTACTGTTTGTTTTCTGAATAGTGTTTTGTATATTACTGTTTGTTTTCTGAGTAGTGTTTTGTATATTATTGTTTGTTTTCTGAGTAGTGTTTTGTATATTACTGTTTGTTTTCTGAGTAGTGTTTTGTATATTACTGTTTGTTTTCTGAGTAGTGTTTTGTATATTACTGTTTGTTTTCTGAGTAGTGTTTTGTATATTACTGTTTGTTTTCTGAGCAGTGTTTTGTATATTACTGTTTGTTTTCTGAGCAGTGTTTTGTATATTACTGTTTGTTTTCTGAGTAGTGTTTTGTATATTACTGTTTGTTTTCTGAGTAGTGTTTTGTATATTACTGTTTGCTTTCTGAGTAGTGTTTTGTATATTACTGTTTGTTTTCTGAGCAGTGTTTTGTATATTACTGTTTGTTTTCTGAGTAGTGTTTTGTATATTACTGTTTGTTTTCTGAGTAGTGTTTTGTATATTACTGTTTGTTTTCTGAGTAGTGTTTTGTATATTACTGTTTGTTTTCTGAGTAGTGTTTTGTATATTACTGTTTGTTTTCTGAGTAGTGTTTTGTATATTACTGTTTGTTTTCTGAGTAGTGTTTTGTATATTACTACTGGGGTTTTTTCTGAGTAGTGTTTTGTATATTACTGTTTGTTTTCTGAATAGTGTTTTGTATATTACTGTTTGTTTTCTGAGTAGTATTTTGTATATCACTGTTTGTTTTCTGAGTAGTGTTTTGTATATTACTGTTTGTTTTCTAAGTAGTATTTTGTATATTAAAGTTTGTTTTCTGAGTAGTGCTTTGTATATTACTGTTTGTTTTCTGAGCAGTGTTTTGTATATTACTGTTTGTTTTCTGAGTAGTGTTTTGTATATTACTGTTTGTTTTCTGAGTAGTGTTTTGTATATTACTGTTTGTTTTCTGAGTAGTGTTTTGTATATTACTGTTTGTTTTCTGAGTATTATTTTGTATATTAAAGTTTGTTTTCTGAGTAGTGTTTTGTATATTACTGTTTGTTTTCTGAGCAGTATTTTGTATATTACTGTTTGTTTTCTGAGTAGTGTTTTGTATATTACTGTTTGTTTTCTGAGTAGTGTTTTGTATATTACTGTTTGTTTTCTGAGTAGTGTTTTGTATATTACTGTTTGTTTTCTGAGTAGTGTTTTGTATATCACTGTTTGTTTTCTGAGCAGTGTTTTGTATATTACTGTTTGTTTTCTGAGTAGTGTTTTGTATATTACTGTTTGTTTTCTGAGTAGTGTTTTGTATATTACTGTTTGTTTTCTGAGTAGTGTTTTGTATATTACTGTTTGTTTTCTGAGTAGTGTTTTGTATATTACTGTTTGTTTTCTGAGCAGTGTTTTGTATATTACTGTTTGTTTTCTGAGCAGTGTTTTGTATATTACTGTTTGTTTTCTGAGCAGTATTTTGTATATTACTGTTTGTTTTCTGAGTAGTGTTTTGTATATTACTGTTTGTTTTCTGAGTAGTGTTTTGTATATTACTGTTTGTTTTCTGAGCAGTGTTTTGTATATTACTGTTTGTTTTCTGAGTAGTGTTTTGTATATTACTGTTTGTTTTCTGAGCAGTGTTTTGTATATTACTGTTTGTTTTCTGAGTAGTGTTTTGTATATTACTGTTTGTTTTCTGAGTAGTGTTTTGTATATTACTGTTTGTTTTCTGAGTAGTGTTTTGTATATTACTGTTTGTTTTCTGAGTAGTGTTTTGTATATTACTGTTTGTTTTCTGAGTAGTGTTTTGTATATTACTGTTTGTTTTCTGAGCAGTGTTTTGTATATTACTGTTTGTTTTCTGAGTAGTGTTTTGTATATTACTGTTTGTTTTCTGAGTAGTATTTTGTATATTACTGTTTGTTTTCTGAGTAGTGTTTTGTATATTACTGTTTGTTTTCTGAGTAGTGTTTTGTATAATACTGTTTATTTTCTAAGTAGTATTTTGTATATTACTGTTTGTTTTCTGAGTAGTGTTTTGTATATTACTGTTTGTTTTCTGAGCAGTGTTTTGTATATTACTGTTTGTTTTCTGAGTAGTGTTTTGTATATTACTGTTTGTTTTCTGAGTAGTGTTTTGTATATTACTGTTTGTTTTCTGAGTAGTGTTTTGTATATTACTGTTTGTTTTCTGAGTAGTGTTTTGTATATTACTGTTTGTTTTCTGAGTAGTGTTTTGTATATTACTGTTTGTTTTCTGAGTAGTGTTTTGTATATTACTGTTTGTTTTCTGAGCAGTGTTTTGTATATTACTGTTTGTTTTCTGAGCAGTGTTTTGTATATTACTGTTTGTTTTCTGAGTAGTGTTTTGTATATTACTGTTTGTTTTCTGAGTAGTGTTTTGTATATTACTGTTTGTTTTCTGAGCAGTGTTTTGTATATTACTGTTTATTTTCTGAGTAGTGTTTTGTATATTACTGTTTGATTTCTGAGTAGTGTTTTGTATATTACTGGTTTTTTTTCTAAGTAGTGTTTTGTATATTACTGTTTGTTTTCTGAGTAGTGTTTTGTATATTACTGTTTGTTTTCTGAGTAGTGTTTTGTTTATTACTGTTTGTTTTCTGAGTAGTGTTTTGTATATTACTGTTTATTTTCTGAGCAGTGTTTTGTATATTACTGTTTGTTTTCTGAGTAGTGTTTTGTATATTACTGTTTGTTTTCTGAGTAGTGTTTTGTATATTACTGTTTGTTTTCTGAGTAGTGTTTTGTATATTACTGTTTGTTTTCTGAGTAGTGTTTTGTATAATACTGTTTGTTTTCTGAGTAGTGTTTTGTATATTATTGTTTGTTTTCTGAGTAGTGTTTTGTATATTACTGTTTGTTTTCTGAATAGTGTTTTGTATATTACTGTTTGTTTTCTGAGTAGTGTTTTGTATATTATTGTTTGTTTTCTGAGTAGTGTTTTGTATATTACTGTTTGTTTTCTGAGTAGTGTTTTGTATATTACTGTTTGTTTTCTGAGTAGTGTTTTGTATATTACTGTTTGTTTTCTGAGTAGTGTTTTGTATATTACTGTTTGTTTTCTGAGCAGTGTTTTGTATATTACTGTTTGTTTTCTGAGCAGTGTTTTGTATATTACTGTTTGTTTTCTGAGTAGTGTTTTGTATATTACTGTTTGTTTTCTGAGTAGTGTTTTGTATATTACTGTTTGCTTTCTGAGTAGTGTTTTGTATATTACTGTTTGTTTTCTGAGCAGTGTTTTGTATATTACTGTTTGTTTTCTGAGTAGTGTTTTGTATATTACTGTTTGTTTTCTGAGTAGTGTTTTGTATATTACTGTTTGTTTTCTGAGTAGTGTTTTGTATATTACTGTTTGTTTTCTGAGTAGTGTTTTGTATATTACTGTTTGTTTTCTGAGTAGTGTTTTGTATATTACTGTTTGTTTTCTGAGTAGTGTTTTGTATATTACTACTGGGGTTTTTTCTGAGTAGTGTTTTGTATATTACTGTTTGTTTTCTGAATAGTGTTTTGTATATTACTGTTTGTTTTCTGAGTAGTATTTTGTATATCACTGTTTGTTTTCTGAGTAGTGTTTTGTATATTACTGTTTGTTTTCTAAGTAGTATTTTGTATATTAAAGTTTGTTTTCTGAGTAGTGCTTTGTATATTACTGTTTGTTTTCTGAGCAGTGTTTTGTATATTACTGTTTGTTTTCTGAGTAGTGTTTTGTATATTACTGTTTGTTTTCTGAGTAGTGTTTTGTATATTACTGTTTGTTTTCTGAGTAGTGTTTTGTATATTACTGTTTGTTTTCTGAGTATTATTTTGTATATTAAAGTTTGTTTTCTGAGTAGTGTTTTGTATATTACTGTTTGTTTTCTGAGCAGTATTTTGTATATTACTGTTTGTTTTCTGAGTAGTGTTTTGTATATTACTGTTTGTTTTCTGAGTAGTGTTTTGTATATTACTGTTTGTTTTCTGAGTAGTGTTTTGTATATTACTGTTTGTTTTCTGAGTAGTGTTTTGTATATCACTGTTTGTTTTCTGAGCAGTGTTTTGTATATTACTGTTTGTTTTCTGAGTAGTGTTTTGTATATTACTGTTTGTTTTCTGAGTAGTGTTTTGTATATTACTGTTTGTTTTCTGAGTAGTGTTTTGTATATTACTGTTTGTTTTCTGAGTAGTGTTTTGTATATTACTGTTTGTTTTCTGAGCAGTGTTTTGTATATTACTGTTTGTTTTCTGAGCAGTGTTTTGTATATTACTGTTTGTTTTCTGAGCAGTATTTTGTATATTACTGTTTGTTTTCTGAGTAGTGTTTTGTATATTACTGTTTGTTTTCTGAGTAGTGTTTTGTATATTACTGTTTGTTTTCTGAGCAGTGTTTTGTATATTACTGTTTGTTTTCTGAGTAGTGTTTTGTATATTACTGTTTGTTTTCTGAGCAGTGTTTTGTATATTACTGTTTGTTTTCTGAGTAGTGTTTTGTATATTACTGTTTGTTTTCTGAGTAGTGTTTTGTATATTACTGTTTGTTTTCTGAGTAGTGTTTTGTATATTACTGTTTGTTTTCTGAGTAGTGTTTTGTATATTACTGTTTGTTTTCTGAGTAGTGTTTTGTATATTACTGTTTGTTTTCTGAGCAGTGTTTTGTATATTACTGTTTGTTTTCTGAGTAGTGTTTTGTATATTACTGTTTGTTTTCTGAGTAGTATTTTGTATATTACTGTTTGTTTTCTGAGTAGTGTTTTGTATATTACTGTTTGTTTTCTGAGTAGTGTTTTGTATAATACTGTTTATTTTCTAAGTAGTATTTTGTATATTACTGTTTGTTTTCTAAGTAGTATTTTGTATATTACTGTTTGTTTTCTGAGTAGTGTTTTGTATATTACTGTTTGTTTTCTGAGCAGTGTTTTGTATATTACTGTTTGTTTTCTGAGTAGTATTTTGTATATTACTGTTTGTTTTCTGAGTAGTGTTTTGTATATTACTGTTTGTTTTCTGAGTAGTGTTTTGTATAATACTGTTTATTTTCTAAGTAGTATTTTGTATATTACTGTTTGTTTTCTAAGTAGTATTTTGTATATTACTGTTTGTTTTCTGAGTAGTGTTTTGTATATTACTGTTTGTTTTCTGAGCAGTGTTTTGTATATTACTGTTTGTTTTCTGAGTAGTGTTTTGTATATTACTGTTTGTTTTCTGAGTAGTGTTTTGTATATTACTGTTTGTTTTCTGAGCAGTGTTTTGTATATTACTGTTTGTTTTCTGAGTAGTGTTTTGTATATTACTGTTTGTTTTCTGAGTAGTGTTTTGTATATTACTGTTTGTTTTCTGAGCAGTGTTTTGTATATTACTGTTTGTTTTCTGAGTAGTGTTTTGTATATTACTGTTTGTTTTCTGAGTAGTGTTTTGTATATTACTGTTTGTTTTCTGAGTAGTGTTTTGTTTATTACTGTTTGTTTTCTGAGTAGTGTTTTGTATATTACTGTTTGTTTTCTGAGCAGTGTTTTGTATATTACTGTTTGTTTTCTGAGTAGTGTTTTGTATATTACTGTTTGTTTTCTGAGTAGTGTTTTGTATATTACTGTTTGTTTTCTGAGTAGTGTTTTGTATATTACTGTTTGTTTTCTGAGTAGTGTTTTGTATATTACTGTTTGTTTTCTGAGTAGTGTTTTGTATATTACTGTTTGTTTTCTGAGTAGTGTTTTGTATATTACTGTTTGTTTTCTGAGTAGTGTTTTGTATATTACTGTTTGTTTTCTGAGTAGTGTTTTGTATATTACCGTTTGTTTTCTGAGTAGTGTTTTGTATATTACTGTTTGTTTTCTGAGTAGTGTTTTGTATATTACTGTTTGTTTTCTGAGTAGTGTTTTGTATATTACTGTTTGTTTTCTGAGTAGTGTTTTGTATATTACTGTTTGTTTTCTGAGCAGTATTTTGTATATTACTGTTTGCTTTCTGAGTAGTGTTTTGTATATTACTGTTTGTTTTCTGAGCAGTGTTTTGTATATTACTGTTTGTTTTCTGAGCAGTGTTTTGTATATTACTGTTTGTTTTCTGAGCAGTGTTTTGTATATTACTGTTTGTTTTCTGAGTAGTGTTTTCTATATTACTGTTTGTTTTCTGAGTAGTGTTTTGTATATTACTGTTTGTTTTCTGAGTAGTATTTTGTATATTACTGTTTGTTTTCTGAGTAGTGTTTTGTATATTACTGTTTGTTTTCTGAGCAGTGTTTTGTATATTACTGTTTGTTTTCTGAGTAGTGTTTTGTATATTACTGTTTGTTTTCTGAGTAGTGTTTTGTATATTACTGTTTGTTTTCTGAGTAGTGTTTTGTATATTACTGTTTGTTTTCTGAGTAGTGTTTTGTATATTACTGTTTGTTTTCTGAGTAGTGTTTTGTATATTACTGTTTGTTTTCTGAGTAGTGTTTTGTATATTACTGTTTGTTTTCTGAGTAGTGTTTTGTATATTACTGTTTGTTTTCTGAGTAGTGTTTTGTATAATACTGTTTGTTTTCTGAGTAGTGTTTTGTTTATTACTGTTTGTTTTCTGAGTAGTGTTTTGTATAATACTGTTTATTTTCTAAGTAGTGTTTTGTATATTACTGTTTGTTTTCTGAGCAGTGTTTTGTATAATACTGTTTGTTTTCTGAGTAGTGTTTTGTATATTACTGTTTGTTTTCTGAGTAGTGTTTTGTATATTACTGTTTGTTTTCTGAGTAGTGTTTTGTATATTACTGTTTGTTTTCTGAGCAGTATTTTGTATATTACTGTTTGTTTTCTGAGTAGTGTTTTGTATATTACTGTTTATTTTCTGAGTAGTGTTTTGTATATTACTGTTTGTTTTCTGAGTAGTGTTTTGTATATTACTGGGTTTTTTTCTGAGTATTGTTTTGTTTATTACTGTTTGTTTTCTGAGTAGTGTTTTGTATATTACTGTTTGTTTTCTGAGTAGTGTTTTGTATATTACTGTTTGTTTTCTGAGTAGTGTTTTGTATATTACTGTTTGTTTTCTGAGTAGTGTTTTGTATATTACTGTTTGTTTTCTGAGCAGTGTTTTGTATATTACTGTTTGTTTTCTGAGCAGTGTTTTGTATATTACTGTTTGTTTTCTGAGTAGTGTTTTGTATATTACTGTTTGTTTTCTGAGTAGTGTTTTGTATATTACTGTTTGTTTTCTGAGCAGTGTTTTGTATATTACTGTTTATTTTCTGAGTAGTGTTTTGTATATTACTGTTTGATTTCTGAGTAGTGTTTTGTATATTACTGGTTTTTTTTCTAAGTAGTGTTTTGTATATTACTGTTTGTTTTCTGAGTAGTGTTTTGTATATTACTGTTTGTTTTCTGAGTAGTGTTTTGTTTATTACTGTTTGTTTTCTGAGTAGTGTTTTGTATATTACTGTTTATTTTCTGAGCAGTGTTTTGTATATTACTGTTTGTTTTCTGAGTAGTGTTTTGTATATTACTGTTTGTTTTCTGAGTAGTGTTTTGTATATTACTGTTTGTTTTCTGAGTAGTGTTTTGTATATTACTGTTTGTTTTCTGAGTAGTGTTTTGTATAATACTGTTTGTTTTCTGAGTAGTGTTTTGTATATTATTGTTTGTTTTCTGAGTAGTGTTTTGTATATTACTGTTTGTTTTCTGAATAGTGTTTTGTATATTACTGTTTGTTTTCTGAGTAGTGTTTTGTATATTATTGTTTGTTTTCTGAGTAGTGTTTTGTATATTACTGTTTGTTTTCTGAGTAGTGTTTTGTATATTACTGTTTGTTTTCTGAGTAGTGTTTTGTATATTACTGTTTGTTTTCTGAGTAGTGTTTTGTATATTACTGTTTGTTTTCTGAGCAGTGTTTTGTATATTACTGTTTGTTTTCTGAGCAGTGTTTTGTATATTACTGTTTGTTTTCTGAGTAGTGTTTTGTATATTACTGTTTGTTTTCTGAGTAGTGTTTTGTATATTACTGTTTGCTTTCTGAGTAGTGTTTTGTATATTACTGTTTGTTTTCTGAGCAGTGTTTTGTATATTACTGTTTGTTTTCTGAGTAGTGTTTTGTATATTACTGTTTGTTTTCTGAGTAGTGTTTTGTATATTACTGTTTGTTTTCTGAGTAGTGTTTTGTATATTACTGTTTGTTTTCTGAGTAGTGTTTTGTATATTACTGTTTGTTTTCTGAGTAGTGTTTTGTATATTACTGTTTGTTTTCTGAGTAGTGTTTTGTATATTACTACTGGGGTTTTTTCTGAGTAGTGTTTTGTATATTACTGTTTGTTTTCTGAATAGTGTTTTGTATATTACTGTTTGTTTTCTGAGTAGTATTTTGTATATCACTGTTTGTTTTCTGAGTAGTGTTTTGTATATTACTGTTTGTTTTCTAAGTAGTATTTTGTATATTAAAGTTTGTTTTCTGAGTAGTGCTTTGTATATTACTGTTTGTTTTCTGAGCAGTGTTTTGTATATTACTGTTTGTTTTCTGAGTAGTGTTTTGTATATTACTGTTTGTTTTCTGAGTAGTGTTTTGTATATTACTGTTTGTTTTCTGAGTAGTGTTTTGTATATTACTGTTTGTTTTCTGAGTATTATTTTGTATATTAAAGTTTGTTTTCTGAGTAGTGTTTTGTATATTACTGTTTGTTTTCTGAGCAGTATTTTGTATATTACTGTTTGTTTTCTGAGTAGTGTTTTGTATATTACTGTTTGTTTTCTGAGTAGTGTTTTGTATATTACTGTTTGTTTTCTGAGTAGTGTTTTGTATATTACTGTTTGTTTTCTGAGTAGTGTTTTGTATATCACTGTTTGTTTTCTGAGCAGTGTTTTGTATATTACTGTTTGTTTTCTGAGTAGTGTTTTGTATATTACTGTTTGTTTTCTGAGTAGTGTTTTGTATATTACTGTTTGTTTTCTGAGTAGTGTTTTGTATATTACTGTTTGTTTTCTGAGTAGTGTTTTGTATATTACTGTTTGTTTTCTGAGCAGTGTTTTGTATATTACTGTTTGTTTTCTGAGCAGTGTTTTGTATATTACTGTTTGTTTTCTGAGCAGTATTTTGTATATTACTGTTTGTTTTCTGAGTAGTGTTTTGTATATTACTGTTTGTTTTCTGAGTAGTGTTTTGTATATTACTGTTTGTTTTCTGAGCAGTGTTTTGTATATTACTGTTTGTTTTCTGAGTAGTGTTTTGTATATTACTGTTTGTTTTCTGAGCAGTGTTTTGTATATTACTGTTTGTTTTCTGAGTAGTGTTTTGTATATTACTGTTTGTTTTCTGAGTAGTGTTTTGTATATTACTGTTTGTTTTCTGAGTAGTGTTTTGTATATTACTGTTTGTTTTCTGAGTAGTGTTTTGTATATTACTGTTTGTTTTCTGAGTAGTGTTTTGTATATTACTGTTTGTTTTCTGAGCAGTGTTTTGTATATTACTGTTTGTTTTCTGAGTAGTGTTTTGTATATTACTGTTTGTTTTCTGAGTAGTATTTTGTATATTACTGTTTGTTTTCTGAGTAGTGTTTTGTATATTACTGTTTGTTTTCTGAGTAGTGTTTTGTATAATACTGTTTATTTTCTAAGTAGTATTTTGTATATTACTGTTTGTTTTCTGAGTAGTGTTTTGTATATTACTGTTTGTTTTCTGAGCAGTGTTTTGTATATTACTGTTTGTTTTCTGAGTAGTGTTTTGTATATTACTGTTTGTTTTCTGAGTAGTGTTTTGTATATTACTGTTTGTTTTCTGAGTAGTGTTTTGTATATTACTGTTTGTTTTCTGAGTAGTGTTTTGTATATTACTGTTTGTTTTCTGAGTAGTGTTTTGTATATTACTGTTTGTTTTCTGAGTAGTGTTTTGTATATTACTGTTTGTTTTCTGAGTAGTGTTTTGTATATTACTGTTTGTTTTCTGAGTAGTGTTTTGTATATTACTGTTTGTTTTCTGAGTAGTGTTTTGTATATTACTGTTTGTTTTCTGAGTAGTGTTTTGTATATTACTGTTTGTTTTCTGAGTAGTGTTTTGTATATTACCGTTTGTTTTCTGAGTAGTGTTTTGTATATTACTGTTTGTTTTCTGAGTAGTGTTTTGTATATTACTGTTTGTTTTCTGAGTAGTGTTTTGTATATTACTGTTTGTTTTCTGAGTAGTGTTTTGTATATTACTGTTTGTTTTCTGAGCAGTATTTTGTATATTACTGTTTGCTTTCTGAGTAGTGTTTTGTATATTACTGTTTGTTTTCTGAGCAGTGTTTTGTATATTACTGTTTGTTTTCTGAGCAGTGTTTTGTATATTACTGTTTGTTTTCTGAGCAGTGTTTTGTATATTACTGTTTGTTTTCTGAGTAGTGTTTTCTATATTACTGTTTGTTTTCTGAGTAGTGTTTTGTATATTACTGTTTGTTTTCTGAGTAGTATTTTGTATATTACTGTTTGTTTTCTGAGTAGTGTTTTGTATATTACTGTTTGTTTTCTGAGCAGTGTTTTGTATATTACTGTTTGTTTTCTGAGTAGTGTTTTGTATATTACTGTTTGTTTTCTGAGTAGTGTTTTGTATATTACTGTTTGTTTTCTGAGTAGTGTTTTGTATATTACTGTTTGTTTTCTGAGTAGTGTTTTGTATATTACTGTTTGTTTTCAGAGTAGTGTTTTGTATATTACTGTTTGTTTTCTGAGTAGTGTTTTGTATATTACTGTTTGTTTTCTGAGTAGTGTTTTGTATATTACTGTTTGTTTTCTGAGTAGTGTTTTGTATAATACTGTTTGTTTTCTGAGTAGTGTTTTGTATATTACTGTTTGTTTTCTGAGTAGTGTTTTGTATAATACTGTTTATTTTCTAAGTAGTGTTTTGTATATTACTGTTTGTTTTCTGAGCAGTGTTTTGTATAATACTGTTTGTTTTCTGAGTAGTGTTTTGTATAATACTGTTTATTTTCTGAGTAGTGTTTTGTATATTACTGTTTGTTTTCTGAGTAGTGTTTTGTATATTACTGTTTGTTTTCTGAGTAGTGTTTTGTATATTACTGTTTGTTTTCTGAGTAGTGTTTTGTATATTACTGTTTGTTTTCTGAGTAGTGTTTTGTATATTACTGTTTGTTTTCTGAGTAGTGTTTTGTATATTACTGTTTGTTTTCTGAGTAGTGTTTTGTATATTACTGTTTGTTTTCTGAGTAGTGTTTTGTATATTACTGTTTGTTTTCTGAGTAGTGTTTTGTATATTACTGTTTGTTTTCTGAGTAGTGTTTTGTATATTACCGTTTGTTTTCTGAGTAGTGTTTTGTATATTACTGTTTGTTTTCTGAGTAGTGTTTTGTATATTACTGTTTGTTTTCTGAGTAGTGTTTTGTATATTACTGTTTGTTTTCTGAGCAGTATTTTGTATATTACTGTTTGTTTTCTGAGTAGTGTTTTGTATATTACTGTTTGTTTTCTGAGTAGTGTTTTGTATATTACTGTTTGTTTTCTGAGTTGTGTTTTGTATAATACTGTTTGTTTTCTGAGTAGTGTTTTGTATATTACTGTTTGTTTTCTGAGTAGTGTTTTGTATAATACTGTTTGTTTTCTGAGTAGTGTTTTGTATATTACTGTTTGTTTTCTGAGTAGTGTTTTGTATATTACTGTTTGTTTTCTGAGTAGTGTTTTGTATAATACTGTTTGTTTTCTGAGTAGTGTTTTGTATATTACTGTTTGTTTTCTAAGCAGTGTTTTGTATAATACTGTTTGTTTTCTGAGTAGTGTTTTGTATATTACTGTTTGTTTTCTGAGTAGTGTTTTGTATATTACTGTTTGTTTTCTGAGTAGTGTTTTGTATATTACTGTTTGTTTTCTGAGTAGTGTTTTGTATATTACTGTTTGTTTTCTGAGTAGTGTTTTGTATATTACTGTTTGTTTTCTGAGTAGTGTTTTGTATATTACTGTTTGTTTTCTGAGTAGTGTTTTGTATATTACTGTTTGTTTTCTGAGTAGTGTTTTGTATATTACTGTTTGTTTTCTGAGTAGTGTTTTGTATATTACTGTTTGTTTTCTGAGTAGTGTTTTGTATATTACTGTTTGTTTTCTGAGTAGTGTTTTGTATATTACTGTTTGTTTTCTGAGTAGTGTTTTGTATATTACTGTTTGTTTTCTGAGCAGTGTTTTGTATATTACTGTTTGTTTTCTGAGCAGTGTTTTGTATATTACTGTTTGTTTTCTGAGCAGTGTTTTGTATATTACTGTTTGTTTTCTGAATAGTGTTTTGTATATTACTGTTTGTTTTCTGAGTAGTGTTTTGTATATTACTGTTTGTTTTCTGAGTAGTGTTTTGTATATTACTGTTTGTTTTCTGAGCAGTGTTTTGTATATTACTGTTTGTTTTCTGAGCAGTGTTTTGTATATTACTGTTTGTTTTCTGAGTAGTGTTTTGTATATTACTGTTTGTTTTCTGAGCAGTATTTTGTATATTACTGTTTGTTTTCTGAGTAGTGTTTTGTATATTACTGTTTGTTTTCTGAGTAGTGTTTTGTATATTACTGTTTGTTTTCTGAGTAGTGTTTTGTATATTACTGTTTGTTTTCTGAGTAGTGTTTTGTATATTACGGTTTGTTTTCTGAGCAGTGTTTTGTATATTACTGTTTGTTTTCTGAGTAGTGTTTTGTATATTACTGTTTGTTTTCTGAGTAGTGTTTTGTATATTACTGTTTGTTTTCTGAGTAGTGTTTTGTATATTACTGTTTGTTTTCTGAGTAGTGTTTTGTATATTACTGTTTGTTTTCTGAGTAGTGTTTTGTATATTACTGTTTGTTTTCTGAGTAGTGTTTTGTATATTACTGTTTGTTTTCTGAGTAGTGTTTTGTATATTACTGTTTGTTTTCTGAGTAGTGTTTTGTATATTACTGTTTGTTTTCTGAGTAGTATTTTGTATATTAAAGTTTGTTTTCTGAGTAGTGTTTTGTATATTATTGTTTGTTTTCTGAGCAGTGTTTTGTATATTACTGTTTGTTTTCTGAGTAGTGCTTTGTATATTACTGTTTGTTTTCTGAGTAGTGTTTTGTATATTACTGTTTGTTTTCTGAGTAGTGTTTTGTATATTACTGTTTGTTTTCTGAGTAGTGTTTTGTATATTACTGTTTGTTTTCTGAGTAGTGTTTTGTATATTACTGTTTGTTTTCTGGGCAGTGTTTTGTATATTACTGTTTGTTTTCTGAGTAGTGTTTTGTATATTACTGTTTGTTTTCTGGGCAGTGTTTTGTATATTACTGTTTGTTTTCTGAGTAGTGTTTTGTATATTACTGTTTGTTTTCTGAGTAGTGTTTTGTATATTACTGTTTGTTTTCTGAGTAGTGTTTTGTATATTACTGTTTGTTTTCTGAGCAGTGTTTTGTATATTACTGTTTGTTTTCTGGGCAGTGTTTTGTATATTACTGTTTGTTTTCTGAGTAGTGTTTTGTATATTACTGTTTGTTTTCTGAGTAGTGTTTTGTATATTACTGTTTGTTTTCTGAGTAGTGTTTTGTATATTACTGTTTGTTTTCTGAGTAGTGTTTTGTATATTACTGTTTGTTTTCTGGGCAGTGTTTTGTATATTACTGTTTGTTTTCTGAGTAGTGTTTTGTATATTACTGTTTGTTTTCTGGGCAGTGTTTTGTATATTACTGTTTGTTTTCTGAGTAGTGTTTTGTATATTACTGTTTGTTTTCTGAGTAGTGTTTTGTATATTACTGTTTGTTTTCTGAGTAGTGTTTTGTATATTACTGTTTGTTTTCTGGGCAGTGTTTTGTATATTACTGTTTGTTTTCTGAGTAGTGTTTTGTATATTACTGTTTGTTTTCTGGGCAGTGTTTTGTATATTACTGTTTGTTTTCTGAGTAGTGTTTTGTATATTACTGTTTGTTTTCTGAGTAGTGTTTTGTATATTACTGTTTGTTTTCTGAGCAGTGTTTTGTATATTACTGTTTGTTTTCTGAGTAGTGTTTTGTATATTACTGTTTGTTTTCTGAGTAGTGTTTTGTATATTACTGTTTGTTTTCTGAGTAGTGTTTGGTATATTACTGTTTGTTTTCTGAGCAGTGTTTTGTATATTACTGTTTGTTTTCTGAGCAGTGTTTTGTATATTACTGTTTGTTTTCTGAGCAGTGTTTTGTATATTACTGTTTGTTTTCTGAGTAGTGTTTTGTATATTACTGTTTGTTTTCTGAGTAGTGTTTTGTATATTACTGTTTGTTTTCTGAGTAGTGTTTTGTATATTACTGTTTGTTTTCTGAGCAGTGTTTTGTATATTACTGTTTGTTTTCTGAGCAGTGTTTTGTATATTACTGTTTGTTTTCTGAGCAGTGTTTTGTATATTACTGTTTGTTTTCTGAGCAGTATTTTGTATATTACTGTTTGTTTTCTGAGTAGTGTTTTGTATATTACTGTTTGTTTTCTGAGCAGTGTTTTGTATATTACTGTTTGTTTTCTGAGTAGTGTTTTGTATATTACTGTTTGTTTTCTGAGTAGTGTTTTGTATATTACTGTTTGTTTTCTGAGTAGTGTTTTGTATATTACTGTTTGTTTTCTGAGTAGTGTTTTGTATATTACTGTTTGTTTTCTGAGTAGTGTTTTGTATATTACTACTGGGTTTTTTTCTGAGTAGTGTTTTGTATATTACTGTTTGTTTTCTGAGTAGTGTTTTGTATATTACTGTTTGTTTTCTGAGTAGTATTTTGTATATCACTGTTTGTTTTCTGAGTAGTGTTTTGTATATTACTGTTTGTTTTCTGAGTATTATTTTGTATATTAAAGTTTGTTTTCTGAGTAGTGTTTTGTATATTACTGTTTGTTTTCTGAGCAGTGTTTTGTATATCACTGTTTGTTTTCTGAGTAGTGTTTTGTATATTACTGTTTGTTTTCTGAGTATTATTTTGTATATTAAAGTTTGTTTTCTGAGTAGTGTTTTGTATATTACTGTTTGTTTTCTGAGTAGTGTTTTGTATATTACTGTTTGTTTTCTGAGTAGTGTTTTGTATATTACTGTTTGTTTTCTGAGTAGTGTTTTGTATATTACTGTTTGTTTTCTGAGTAGTGTTTTGTATATTACTGTTTGTTTTCTGAGTAGTGTTTTGTATATTACTGTTTGTTTTCTGAGTAGTGTTTTGTATATTACTACTGGTTTTTTTTCTGAGTATTGTTTTGTTTATTACTGTTTGTTTTCTGAGTAGTGTTTTGTATATCACTGTTTGTTTTCTGAGTAGTGTTTTGTATATTACTGTTTGTTTTCTGAGTAGTGTTTTGTATATTACTGTTTGTTTTCTGAGTAGTGTTTTGTATATTACTGTTTGTTTTCTGAGTAGTGTTTTGTATATTACTGTTTGTTTTCTGAGTAGTGTTTTGTATAATACTGTTTATTTTCTGAGTAGTGTTTTGTATATTACTGTTTGTTTTCTGAGTAGTGTTTTGTATATTACTGTTTGTTTTCTGAGTAGTGTTTTGTATATTACTGTTTGTTTTCTGAGTAGTGTTTTGTATATTACTGTTTGTTTTCTGAGTAGTGTTTTGTATATTACTGTTTGTTTTCTGAGTAGTGTTTTGTATATTACTGTTTGTTTTCTGAGTAGTGTTTTGTATATTACTACTGGGTTTTTTTCTGAGTAGTGTTTTGTATATTACTGTTTGTTTTCTGAGTAGTGTTTTGTATATTACTGTTTGTTTTCTGAGTAGTGTTTTGTATATTACTGTTTGTTTTCTGAGCAGAGTTTTGTATATTACTGTTTGTTTTCTGAGTAGTGTTTTGTATATTACTGTTTGTTTTCTGAGTAGTGTTTTGTATATTACTGTTTTTTTTCTGAGTAGTGTTTTGTATATTACTGTTTGTTTTCTGAGCAGTGTTTTGTATATTACTGTTTGTTTTCTGAGTAGTGTTTTGTATATCACTGTTTGTTTTCTGAGTAGTGTTTTGTATATTACTGTTTGTTTTCTGAGTATTATTTTGTATATTAAAGTTTGTTTTCTGAGTAGTGTTTTGTATATTACTGTTTGTTTTCTGAGCAGTGTTTTGTATATTACTGTTTGTTTTCTGAGTAGTGTTTTGTATATTACTGTTTGTTTTCTGAGTAGTGTTTTGTATATTACTGTTTGTTTTCTGAGTAGTGTTTTGTATATTACTGTTTGTTTTCTGAGTAGTGTTTTGTATATTACTGTTTGTTTTCTGAGTAGTGTTTTGTATATTACTGTTTGTTTTCTGAGTAGTGTTTTGTATATTACTGTTTGTTTTCTGAGCAGTGTTTTGTATATTACTGTTTGTTTTCTGAGTAGTGTTTTGTATATCACTGTTTGTTTTCTGAGCAGTGTTTTGTATATTACTGTTTGTTTTCTGAGTAGTGTTTTGTATATTACTGTTTGTTTTCTGAGTAGTGTTTTGTATATTAAAGTTTGTTTTCTGAGTAGTGTTTTGTATATTACTGTTTGTTTTCTGAGTAGTGTTTTGTATATTACTGTTTGTTTTCTGAGTAGTGTTTTGTATATTACTGTTTGTTTTCTGAGTAGTGTTTTGTATATTACTGTTTGTTTTCTGAGTAGTGTTTTGTATATTACTGTTTGTTTTCTGAGTAGTGTTTTGTATATTACTACTGGTTTTTTTTCTGAGTATTGTTTTGTTTATTACTGTTTGTTTTCTGAGTAGTGTTTGGTATATCACTGTTTGTTTTCTGAGTAGTGTTTTGTATATTACTGTTTGTTTTCTGAGTAGTGTTTTGTATATTACTGTTTGTTTTCTGAGTAGTGTTTTGTATATTACTGTTTGTTTTCTGAGTAGTGTTTTGTATATTACTGTTTGTTTTCTGAGTAGTGTTTTGTATATTACTGTTTGTTTTCTGAGTAGTGTTTTGTATATTACTGTTTGTTTTCTGAGTAGTGTTTTGTATATTACTGTTTGTTTTCTGAGTAGTGTTTTGTATATTACCGTTTGTTTTTTGAGTAGTGTTTTGTATATTACTGTTTGTTTTCTGAGTAGTGTTTTGTATATTACTGTTTGTTTTCTGAGTAGTGTTTTGTATATTACTGTTTGTTTTCTGAGTAGTGTTTTGTATATTACTGTTTGTTTTCTGAGTAGTGTTTTGTATATTACTGTTTGTTTTCTGAGTAGTGTTTTGTATATTACTGTTTGTTTTCTGAGTAGTGTTTTGTATATTACTACTGGTTTTTTTTCTGAGTAGTGTTTTGTATATTACTGTTTGTTTTCTGAGTAGTGTTTTGTATATTACTGTTTGTTTTCTGAGTAGTGTTTTGTATATTACTGTTTGTTTTCTGAGTAGTGTTTTGTATTTTACTGTTTGTTTTCTGAGTAGTATTTTGTATATTACTGTTTGTTTTCTGAGTAGTGTTTTGTATATTACTGTTTGTTTTCTGAGTAGTGTTTTGTATATTACCGTTTGTTTTTTGAGTAGTGTTTTGTATATTACTGTTTGTTTTCTGAGTAGTGTTTTGTATATTACTGTTTGTTTTCTGAGTAGTGTTTTGTATATTACTGTTTGTTTTCTGAGTAGTGTTTTGTATATTACTGTTTGTTTTCTGAGTAGTGTTTTGTATATTACTGTTTGTTTTTTGAGTAGTATTTTGTATATTACTGTTTGTTTTCTGAGTAGTGTTTTGTATATTACTGTATGTTTTCTGAGTAGTGTTTTGTATATTACTGTTTGTTTTCTGAGTAGTGTTTTGTATATTACTGTTTGTTTTCTGAGCAGTGTTTTGTATATTACTGTTTGTTTTCTGAGTAGTGTTTTGTATATTACTGTTTGTTTTCTGAGTAGTGTTTTGTATATTACTGTTTGTTTTCTGAGTAGTGTTTTGTATATTACTGTTTGTTTTCTGAGTAGTGTTTTGTATAATACTGTTTGTTTTCTGAGTAGTGTTTTGTATATTACTGTTTGTTTTCTGAGCAGTGTTTTGTATATTACTGTTTGTTTTCTAAGTAGTGTTTTGTATATTACTGTTTGTTTTCTGAGTAGTGTTTTGTATAATACTGTTTATTTTCTGAGTAGTGTTTTGTATATTACTGTTTGTTTTCTGAGCAGTGTTTTGTATATTACTGTTTGTTTTCTGAGTAGTGTTTTGTATATTACTGTTTGTTTTCTGAGTAGTGTTTTGTATATTACTGTTTGTTTTCTGAGCAGTGTTTTGTATATTACTGTTTGTTTTCTGAGTAGTGTTTTGTATATTACTGTTTGTTTTCTGAGTAGTGTTTTGTATATTACTGTTTGTTTTCTGAGTAGTGTTTTGTATATTACTGTTTGTTTTCTGAGTAGTGTTTTGTATATTACTGTTTGTTTTCTGAGTAGTGTTTTGTATATTACTGTTTGTTTTCTGAGTAGTGTTTTGTATATTACTGTTTGTTTTCTGAGTAGTGTTTTGTATATTACTGTTTGTTTTCTGAGTAGTGTTTTGTATATTACTGTTTGTTTTCTGAGTAGTGTTTTGTATATTACTGTTTGTTTTCTGAGTAGTGTTTTGTATATTACTGTTTGTTTTCTGAGTAGTGTTTTGTATATTACTGTTTGTTTTCTGAGTAGTGTTTTGTATATTACTGTTTGTTTTCTGAGCAGTGTTTTGTATATTACTGTTTGTTTTCTGAGCAGTGTTTTGTATATTACTGTTTGTTTTCTGAGTAGTGTTTTGTATATTACTGTTTGTTTTCTGAGCAGTGTTTTGTATATTACTGTTTGTTTTCTGAGCAGTGTTTTGTATATTACTGTTTGTTTTCTGAGCAGTGTTTTGTATATTACTGTTTGTTTTCTGAGTAGTGTTTTGTATATTACTGTTTGTTTTCTGAGTAGTGTTTTGTATATTACTGTTTGTTTTCTGAGTAGTGTTTTGTATATTACTGTTTGTTTTCTGAGTAGTGTTTTGTATATTACTGTTTGTTTTCTGAGTAGTGTTTTGTATATTACTGTTTGTTTTCTGAGTAGTGTTTTGTATATTACTGTTTGCTTTCTGAGTAGTGTTTTGTATATTACTGTTTGTTTTCTGAGTAGTGTTTTGTATATTACTGTTTGTTTTCTGAGTAGTGTTTTGTATATTACTGTTTGTTTTCTGAGTAGTGTTTTGTATATTACTACTGTTTTTTTTTTCTGAGTAGTGTTTTGTATATTACTGTTTGTTTTCTGAGTAGTGTTTTGTATATTACTGTTTGTTTTCTGAGTAGTATTTTGTATATCACTGTTTGTTTTCTGAGTAGTGTTTTGTATATTACTGTTTGTTTTCTGAGTAGTATTTTGTATATTAAAGTTTGTTTTCTGAGTAGTGTTTTGTATATTACTGTTTGTTTTCTGAGTAGTGTTTTGTATATTACTACTGGTTTTTTTTCTGAGTAGTGTTTTGTATATTACTGTTTGTTTTCTGAGTAGTGTTTTGTATATTACTGTTTGTTTTCTGAGTAGTGTTTTGTATATTACTGTTTGTTTTCTGAGTAGTGTTTTGTATATTACTGTTTGTTTTCTGAGTAGTGTTTTGTATATTACTGTTTGTTTTCTGAGTAGTGTTTTGTATATTACTGTTTGTTTTCTGAATAGTGTTTTGTATATTACTGTTTGTTTTCTGAGCAGTGTTTTGTATATTACTGTTTGTTTTCTGAATAGTGTTTTGTATATTACTGTTTGTTTTCTGAGTAGTGTTTTGTATATTACTGTTTGTTTTCTGAGTAGTGTTTTGTATATTACTGTTTGTTTTCTGAGTAGTGTTTTGTATATTACTGTTTGTTTTCTGAGCAGTGTTTTGTATATTACTGTTTGTTTTCTGAGCAGTGTTTTGTATATTACTGTTTGTTTTCTGAGCAGTATTTTGTATATTACTGTTTGTTTTCTGAGTAGTGTTTTGTATATTACTGTTTGTTTTCTGAGTAGTGTTTTGTATATTACTGTTTGTTTTCTGAGTAGTGTTTTGTATATTACTGTTTGTTTTCTGAGTAGTGTTTTGTATATTACTGTTTGTTTTCTGAGTAGTGTTTTGTATATTACTGTTTGTTTTCTGAGTAGTGTTTTGTATATTACTACTGGTTTTTTTTCTGAGTAGTGTTTTGTATATTACTGTTTGTTTTCTGAGTAGTGTTTTGTATATTACTGTTTGTTTTCTGAGTAGTGTTTTGTATATTACTGTTTGTTTTCTGAGTAGTATTTTGTATATCACTGTTTGTTTTCTGAGTAGTGTTTTGTATATTACTGTTTGTTTTCTGAGGATTATTTTGTATATTAAAGTTTGTTTTCTGAGTAGTGTTTTGTATATTACTGTTTGTTTTCTGAGCAGTGTTTTGTATATTACTGTTTGTTTTCTGAGTAGTGTTTTGTATATTACTGTTTGTTTTCTGAGTAGTGTTTTGTATATTACTGTTTGTTTTTTGAGTAGTGTTTTGTATATTACTGTTTGTTTTCTGAGTAGTGTTTTGTATATTACTGTTTGTTTTCTGAGTAGTGTTTTGTATATTACTGTTTGTTTTCTGAGTAGTGTTTTGTATATTACTGTTTGTTTTCTGAGTAGTGTTTTGTATATTACTGTTTGTTTTCTGAGTAGTGTTTTGTATATTACTGTTTGTTTTCTGAGTAGTGTTTTGTATATTACTGTTTGTTTTCTGAGTAGTGTTTTGTATATTACTGTTTGTTTTCTGAGTAGTGTTTTGTATATTACTGTTTGTTTTCTGAGTAGTGTTTTGTATATTACTGTTTGTTTTCTGAGTAGTGTTTTGTATATTACTGTTTGTTTTCTGAGTAGTGTTTTGTATATTACTGTTTGTTTTCTGAGTAGTGTTTTGTATATTACTGTTTGTTTTCTGAGCAGTGTTTTGTATATTACTGTTTGTTTTCTGAGCAGTGTTTTGTATATTACTGTTTGTTTTCTGAGCAGTGTTTTGTATATTACTGTTTGTTTTCTGAGCAGTGTTTTGTATATTACTGTTTGTTTTCTGAGTAGTATTTTGTATATTACTGTTTGTTTTCTGAGCAGTGTTTTGTATATTACTGTTTGTTTTCTGAGCAGTGTTTTGTATATTACTGTTTGTTTTCTGAGTAGTGTTTTGTATATTACTGTTTGTTTTCTGAGTAGTGTTTTGTATATTACTGTTTGTTTTCTGAGTAGTGTTTTGTATATTACTGTTTGTTTTCTGAGT
The DNA here is from genome assembly GCA_963680875.1 of Bathymodiolus brooksi. Lineage (NCBI taxonomy): Eukaryota > Metazoa > Mollusca > Bivalvia > Mytilida > Modiolidae > Bathymodiolus > Bathymodiolus brooksi. Next base: position 124,586,754 of record OY804581.1, read on the forward strand.
AGTGTTTTGTATATTACTGTTTGTTTTCTGAGTAGTGTTTTGTATATTACTGTTTGTTTTCTGAGTAGTGTTTTGTATATTACTGTTTGTTTTCTGAGTAGTGTTTTGTATATTACTGTTTGTTTTCTGAGTAGTGTTTTGTATATTACTGTTTGTTTTCTGAGTAGTGTTTTGTATATTACTGTTTGTTTTCTGAGCAGTGTTTTGTATATTACTGTTTGTTTTCTGAGCAGTGTTTTGTATATTACTGTTTGTTTTCTGAGCAGTGTTTTGTATATTACTGTTTGTTTTCTGAGTAGTGTTTTGTATATTACTGTTTGCTTTCTGAGTAGTGTTTTGTATATTACTGTTTGTTTTCTGAGTAGTGTTTTGTATATTACTGTTTGTTTTCTGAGTAGTGTTTTGTATATTACTGTTTTTTTTCTGAGTAGTGTTTTGTATATTACTGTTTGTTTTCTGAGTAGTGTTTTGTATATTACTGTTTGTTTTCTGAGTAGTATTTTGTATATCACTGTTTGTTTTCTGAGTAGTATTTTGTATATTAAAGTTTGTTTTCTGAGCAGTGTTTTGTATATTACTGTTTGTTTTCTGAGTAGTGTTTTGTATATTACTGTTTGTTTTCTGAGTAGTGTTTTGTATATTACTGTTTGTTTTCTGAGCAGTGTTTTGTATATTACTGTTTGTTTTCTGAGTAGTGTTTTGTATATTACTGTTTGTTTTCTGAGTAGTGTTTTGTATATCACTGTTTGTTTTCTGAGTAGTGTTTTGTATATTACTGTTTGTTTTCTGAGTAGTATTTTGTATATTAAAGTTTGTTTTCTGAGTAGTGTTTTGTATATTACTGTTTGTTTTCTGAGCAGTGTTTTGTATATTACTGTTTGTTTTCTGAGTAGTGTTTTGTATATTACTGTTTGTTTTCTGAGTAGTGTTTTGTATATTACTGTTTGTTTTCTGAGTAGTGTTTTGTATATTACTGTTTGTTTTCTGAGTAGTGTTTTGTATATTACTGTTTGTTTTCTGAGTAGTGTTTTGTATATTAAAGTTTGTTTTCTGAGTAGTGTTTTGTATATTACTGTTTGTTTTCTGAGCAGTGTTTTGTATATTACTGTTTGTTTTCTGAGTAGTATTTTGTATATTAAAGTTTGTTTTCTGAGTAGTGTTTTGTATATTACTGTTTGTTTTCTGAGTAGTATTTTGTATATTAAAGTTTGTTTTCTGAGTAGTATTTTGTATATTAAAGTTTGTTTTCTGAGTAGTGTTTTGTATATTACTGTTTGTTTTCTGAGTAGTGTTTTGTATATTACTGTTTGTTTTCTGAGTAGTGTTTTGTATATTACTGTTTGTTTTCTGAGCAGTGTTTTGTATATTACTGTTTGTTTTCTGAGCAGTATTTTGTATATTACTGTTTGTTTTCTGAGTAGTGTTTTGTATATTACTGTTTGTTTTCTGAGTAGTGTTTTGTATATTACTGTTTGTTTTCTGAGTAGTGTTTTGTATATTACTGTTTGTTTTCTGAGTAGTGTTTTGTATATTACTGTTTGTTTTCTGAGTAGTGTTTTGTATATTACTGTTTGTTTTCTGAGTAGTGTTTTGTATATTACTGTTTGTTTTCTGAGCAGTGTTTTGTATATTACTGTTTGTTTTCTGAGTAGTGTTTTGTATATTACTGTTTGTTTTCTGAGTAGTGTTTTGTATATTACTGTTTGTTTTCTGAGTAGTGTTTTGTATATTACTGTTTGTTTTCTGAGTAGTGTTTTGTATATTACTACTGGTTTTTTTTCTGAGTAGTGTTTTGTATATTACTGTTTGTTTTCTGAGTAGTGTTTTGTATATTACTGTTTGTTTTCTGAGTAGTGTTTTGTATATTACTGTTTGTTTTCTGAGTAGTGTTTTGTATATTACTGTTTGTTTTCTGAGCAGTGTTTTGTATATTACTGTTTGTTTTCTGAGTAGTGTTTTGTATATTACTGTTTGTTTTCTGAGTAGTGTTTTGTATATTACTGTTTGTTTTCTGAGTAGTGTTTTGTATATTACTGTTTGTTTTCTGAGTAGTGTTTTGTATATTACTGTTTGTTTTCTGAGTAGTGTTTTGTATATTACTGTTTGTTTTCTGAGTAGTGTTTTGTATATTACTGTTTGTTTTCTGAGTAGTGTTTTGTATATTACTGTTTGTTTTCTGAGTAGTGTTTTGTATATTACTGTTTGTTTTCTGAGTAGTGTTTTGTATATTACCGTTTGTTTTTTGAGTAGTGTTTTGTATATTACTGTTTGTTTTCTGAGTAGTGTTTTGTATATTACTGTTTGTTTTCTGAGTAGTGTTTTGTATATTACTGTTTGTTTTCTGAGTAGTGTTTTGTATATTACTACTGGGTTTTTTTCTGAGTAGTGTTTTGTATATTACTGTTTGTTTTCTGAGTAGTGTTTTGTATATTACTGTTTGTTTTCTGAGTAGTGTTTTGTATATTACTGTTTGTTTTCTGAGTAGTGTTTTGTATATTACTGTTTGTTTTCTGAGCAGTGTTTTGTATATTACTGTTTGTTTTCTGAGTAGTGTTTTGTATATTACTGTTTGTTTTCTGAGTAGTGTTTTGTATATTACTGTTTGTTTTCTGAGTAGTGTTTTGTATATTACTGTTTGTTTTCTGAGTAGTGTTTTGTATATTACTGTTTGTTTTCTGAGTAGTGTTTTGTATATTACTGTTTGTTTTCTGAGTAGTGTTTTGTATATTACTGTTTGTTTTCTGAGTAGTGTTTTGTATATTACTGTTTGTTTTCTGAGTAGTGTTTTGTATATTACTGTTTGTTTTCTGAGTAGTGTTTTGTATATTACAGTTTGTTTTTTGAGTAGTGTTTTGTATATTACTGTTTGTTTTCTGAGTAGTGTTTTGTATATTACTGTTTGTTTTCTGAGTAGTGTTTTGTATATTACTGTTTGTTTTCTGAGTAGTGTTTTGTATATTACTACTGGTTTTTTTTCTGAGTAGTGTTTTGTATATTACTGTTTGTTTTCTGAGTAGTGTTTTGTATATTACTGTTTGTTTTCTGAGTAGTGTTTTGTATATTACTGTTTGTTTTCTGAGTAGTGTTTTGTATATTACTACTGGTTTTTTTTCTGAGTAGTGTTTTGTATATTACTGTTTGTTTTCTGAGTAGTGTTTTGTATATTACTGTTTGTTTTCTGAGTAGTGTTTTGTATATTACTGTTTGTTTTCTGAGTAGTATTTTGTATATCACTGTTTGTTTTCTGAGTAGTGTTTTGTATATTACTGTTTGTTTTCTGAGGATTATTTTGTATATTAAAGTTTGTTTTCTGAGTAGTGTTTTGTATATTACTGTTTGTTTTCTGAGCAGTGTTTTGTATATTACTGTTTGTTTTCTGAGTAGTGTTTTGTATATTACTGTTTGTTTTCTGAGTAGTGTTTTGTATATTACTGTTTGTTTTTTGAGTAGTGTTTTGTATATTACTGTTTGTTTTCTGAGTAGTGTTTTGTATATTACTGTTTGTTTTCTGAGTAGTGTTTTGTATATTACTGTTTGTTTTCTGAGTAGTGTTTTGTATATTACTGTTTGTTTTCTGAGTAGTGTTTTGTATATTACTGTTTGTTTTCTGAGTAGTGTTTTGTATATTACTGTTTGTTTTCTGAGTAGTGTTTTGTATATTACTGTTTGTTTTCTGAGTAGTGTTTTGTATATTACTGTTTGTTTTCTGAGTAGTGTTTTGTATATTACTGTTTGTTTTCTGAGTAGTGTTTTGTATATTACTGTTTGTTTTCTGAGTAGTGTTTTGTATATTACTGTTTGTTTTCTGAGTAGTGTTTTGTATATTACTGTTTGTTTTCTGAGTAGTGTTTTGTATATTACTGTTTGTTTTCTGAGTAGTGTTTTGTATATTACTGTTTGTTTTCTGAGCAGTGTTTTGTATATTACTGTTTGTTTTCTGAGCAGTGTTTTGTATATTACTGTTTGTTTTCTGAGCAGTGTTTTGTATATTACTGTTTGTTTTCTGAGCAGTGTTTTGTATATTACTGTTTGTTTTCTGAGTAGTATTTTGTATATTACTGTTTGTTTTCTGAGCAGTGTTTTGTATATTACTGTTTGTTTTCTGAGCAGTGTTTTGTATATTACTGTTTGTTTTCTGAGTAGTGTTTTGTATATTACTGTTTGTTTTCTGAGTAGTGTTTTGTATATTACTGTTTGTTTTCTGAGTAGTGTTTTGTATATTACTGTTTGTTTTCTGAGTAGTGTTTTGTATATTACTGTTTGTTTTCTGAGTAGTGTTTTGTATATTACTGTTTGTTTTCTGAGTAGTGTTTTGTATATTACTGTTTGTTTTCTGAGTAGTGTTTTGTATATTACTGTTTGTTTTCTGAGTAGTGTTTTGTATATTACTGTTTGTTTTCTGAGTAGTGTTTTGTATATTACTGTTTGTTTTCTGAGCAGTGTTTTGTATATTACTGTTTGTTTTCTGAGCAGTGTTTTGTATATTACTGTTTGTTTTCTGAGCAGTGTTTTGTATATTACTGTTTGTTTTCTGAGTAGTGTTTTGTATATTACTGTTTGCTTTCTGAGTAGTGTTTTGTATATTACTGTTTGTTTTCTGAGTAGTGTTTTGTATATTACTGTTTGTTTTCTGAGTAGTGTTTTGTATATTACTGTTTTTTTTCTGAGTAGTGTTTTGTATATTACTGTTTGTTTTCTGAGTAGTGTTTTGTATATTACTGTTTGTTTTCTGAGTAGTATTTTGTATATCACTGTTTGTTTTCTGAGTAGTATTTTGTATATTAAAGTTTGTTTTCTGAGCAGTGTTTTGTATATTACTGTTTGTTTTCTGAGTAGTGTTTTGTATATTACTGTTTGTTTTCTGAGTAGTGTTTTGTATATTACTGTTTGTTTTCTGAGTAGTGTTTTGTATATTACTGTTTGTTTTCTGAGTAGTGTTTTGTATATTACTGTTTGTTTTCTGAGTAGTGTTTTGTATATTACTGTTTGTTTTCTGAGTAGTGTTTTGTATATTACTGTTTGTTTTCTGAATAGTGTTTTGTATATTACTGTTTGTTTTCTGAGTAGTGTTTTGTATATTACTGTTTGTTTTCTGAGTAGTGTTTTGTATATTACTGTTTGTTTTCTGAGTAGTATTTTGTATATCACTGTTTGTTTTCTGAGTAGTGTTTTGTATATTACTGTTTGTTTTTTGAGTAGTATTTTGTATATTAAAGTTTGTTTTCTGAGTAGTGTTTTGTATATTACTGTTTGTTTTCTGAATAGTGTTTTGTATATTACTGTTTGTTTTCTGAATAGTGTTTTGTATATTACTGTTTGTTTTCTGAGTAGTGTTTTGTATATTACTGTTTGTTTTCTGAGTAGTGTTTTGTATATTACTGTTTGTTTTCTGAGTAGTGTTTTGTATATTAAAGTTTGTTTTTTGAGTAGTGTTTTGTATATTACTGTTTGTTTTCTGAGTAGTGTTTTGTATATTACTGTTTGTTTTCTGAGTAGTGTTTTGTATATTACTGTTTGTTTTCTGAGTAGTATTTTGTATATTAAAGTTTGTTTTTTGAGTAGTGTTTTGTATATTACTGTTTGTTTTCTGAGTAGTGTTTTGTATATTACTGTTTGTTTTCTGAGTAGTGTTTTGTATATTACTGTTTGTTTTCTGAGTAGTATTTTGTATATCACTGTTTGTTTTCTGAGTAGTGTTTTGTATATTACTGTTTGTTTTCTGAGTAGTATTTTGTATATTAAAGTTTGTTTTCTGAGTAGTGTTTTGTATATTACTGTTTGTTTTCTGAGTAGTGTTTTGTATATTACTACTGGTTTTTTTTCTGAGTAGTGTTTTGTATATTACTGTTTGTTTTCTGAGTAGTGTTTTGTATATTACTGTTTGTTTTCTGAGTAGTGTTTTGTATATTACTGTTTGTTTTCTGAGTAGTGTTTTGTATATTACTGTTTGTTTTCTGAGTAGTGTTTTGTATATTACTGTTTGTTTTCTGAGTAGTGTTTTGTATATTACTGTTTGTTTTCTGAATAGTGTTTTGTATATTACTGTTTGTTTTCTGAGCAGTGTTTTGTATATTACTGTTTGTTTTCTGAATAGTGTTTTGTATATTACTGTTTGTTTTCTGAGTAGTGTTTTGTATATTACTGTTTGTTTTCTGAGTAGTGTTTTGTATATTACTGTTTGTTTTCTGAGTAGTGTTTTGTATATTACTGTTTGTTTTCTGAGCAGTGTTTTGTATATTACTGTTTGTTTTCTGAGCAGTGTTTTGTATATTACTGTTTGTTTTCTGAGCAGTATTTTGTATATTACTGTTTGTTTTCTGAGTAGTGTTTTGTATATTACTGTTTGTTTTCTGAGTAGTGTTTTGTATATTACTGTTTGTTTTCTGAGTAGTGTTTTGTATATTACTGTTTGTTTTCTGAGTAGTGTTTTGTATATTACTGTTTGTTTTCTGAGTAGTGTTTTGTATATTACTGTTTGTTTTCTGAGTAGTGTTTTGTATATTACTACTGGTTTTTTTTCTGAGTAGTGTTTTGTATATTACTGTTTGTTTTCTGAGTAGTGTTTTGTATATTACTGTTTGTTTTCTGAGTAGTGTTTTGTATATTACTGTTTGTTTTCTGAGTAGTATTTTGTATATCACTGTTTGTTTTCTGAGTAGTGTTTTGTATATTACTGTTTGTTTTCTGAGGATTATTTTGTATATTAAAGTTTGTTTTCTGAGTAGTGTTTTGTATATTACTGTTTGTTTTCTGAGCAGTGTTTTGTATATTACTGTTTGTTTTCTGAGTAGTGTTTTGTATATTACTGTTTGTTTTCTGAGTAGTGTTTTGTATATTACTGTTTGTTTTTTGAGTAGTGTTTTGTATATTACTGTTTGTTTTCTGAGTAGTGTTTTGTATATTACTGTTTGTTTTCTGAGTAGTGTTTTGTATATTACTGTTTGTTTTCTGAGTAGTGTTTTGTATATTACTGTTTGTTTTCTGAGTAGTGTTTTGTATATTACTGTTTGTTTTCTGAGTAGTGTTTTGTATATTACTGTTTGTTTTCTGAGTAGTGTTTTGTATATTACTGTTTGTTTTCTGAGTAGTGTTTTGTATATTACTGTTTGTTTTCTGAGTAGTGTTTTGTATATTACTGTTTGTTTTCTGAGTAGTGTTTTGTATATTACTGTTTGTTTTCTGAGTAGTGTTTTGTATATTACTGTTTGTTTTCTGAGTAGTGTTTTGTATATTACTGTTTGTTTTCTGAGTAGTGTTTTGTATATTACTGTTTGTTTTCTGAGCAGTGTTTTGTATATTACTGTTTGTTTTCTGAGCAGTGTTTTGTATATTACTGTTTGTTTTCTGAGCAGTGTTTTGTATATTACTGTTTGTTTTCTGAGCAGTGTTTTGTATATTACTGTTTGTTTTCTGAGTAGTATTTTGTATATTACTGTTTGTTTTCTGAGCAGTGTTTTGTATATTACTGTTTGTTTTCTGAGCAGTGTTTTGTATATTACTGTTTGTTTTCTGAGTAGTGTTTTGTATATTACTGTTTGTTTTCTGAGTAGTGTTTTGTATATTACTGTTTGTTTTCTGAGTAGTGTTTTGTATATTACTGTTTGTTTTCTGAGTAGTGTTTTGTATATTACTGTTTGTTTTCTGAGTAGTGTTTTGTATATTACTGTTTGTTTTCTGAGTAGTGTTTTGTATATTACTGTTTGTTTTCTGAGTAGTGTTTTGTATATTACTGTTTGTTTTCTGAGTAGTGTTTTGTATATTACTGTTTGTTTTCTGAGTAGTGTTTTGTATATTACTGTTTGTTTTCTGAGCAGTGTTTTGTATATTACTGTTTGTTTTCTGAGCAGTGTTTTGTATATTACTGTTTGTTTTCTGAGCAGTGTTTTGTATATTACTGTTTGTTTTCTGAGTAGTGTTTTGTATATTACTGTTTGCTTTCTGAGTAGTGTTTTGTATATTACTGTTTGTTTTCTGAGTAGTGTTTTGTATATTACTGTTTGTTTTCTGAGTAGTGTTTTGTATATTACTGTTTTTTTTCTGAGTAGTGTTTTGTATATTACTGTTTGTTTTCTGAGTAGTGTTTTGTATATTACTGTTTGTTTTCTGAGTAGTATTTTGTATATCACTGTTTGTTTTCTGAGTAGTATTTTGTATATTAAAGTTTGTTTTCTGAGCAGTGTTTTGTATATTACTGTTTGTTTTCTGAGTAGTGTTTTGTATATTACTGTTTGTTTTCTGAGTAGTGTTTTGTATATTACTGTTTGTTTTCTGAGCAGTGTTTTGTATATTACTGTTTGTTTTCTGAGTAGTGTTTTGTATATTACTGTTTGTTTTCTGAGTAGTGTTTTGTATATCACTGTTTGTTTTCTGAGTAGTGTTTTGTATATTACTGTTTGTTTTCTGAGTAGTATTTTGTATATTAAAGTTTGTTTTCTGAGTAGTGTTTTGTATATTACTGTTTGTTTTCTGAGCAGTGTTTTGTATATTACTGTTTGTTTTCTGAGTAGTGTTTTGTATATTACTGTTTGTTTTCTGAGTAGTGTTTTGTATATTACTGTTTGTTTTCTGAGTAGTGTTTTGTATATTACTGTTTGTTTTCTGAGTAGTGTTTTGTATATTACTGTTTGTTTTCTGAGTAGTGTTTTGTATATTAAAGTTTGTTTTCTGAGTAGTGTTTTGTATATTACTGTTTGTTTTCTGAGCAGTGTTTTGTATATTACTGTTTGTTTTCTGAGTAGTATTTTGTATATTAAAGTTTGTTTTCTGAGTAGTGTTTTGTATATTACTGTTTGTTTTCTGAGTAGTATTTTGTATATTAAAGTTTGTTTTCTGAGTAGTATTTTGTATATTAAAGTTTGTTTTCTGAGTAGTGTTTTGTATATTACTGTTTGTTTTCTGAGTAGTGTTTTGTATATTACTGTTTGTTTTCTGAGTAGTGTTTTGTATATTACTGTTTGTTTTCTGAGCAGTGTTTTGTATATTACTGTTTGTTTTCTGAGCAGTATTTTGTATATTACTGTTTGTTTTCTGAGTAGTGTTTTGTATATTACTGTTTGTTTTCTGAGTAGTGTTTTGTATATTACTGTTTGTTTTCTGAGTAGTGTTTTGTATATTACTGTTTGTTTTCTGAGTAGTGTTTTGTATATTACTGTTTGTTTTCTGAGTAGTGTTTTGTATATTACTGTTTGTTTTCTGAGTAGTGTTTTGTATATTACTGTTTGTTTTCTGAGTAGTGTTTTGTATATTACTGTTTGTTTTCTGAGTAGTGTTTTGTATATTACTGTTTGTTTTCTGAGTAGTGTTTTGTATATTACTGTTTGTTTTCTGAGTAGTGTTTTGTATATTACTACTGGTTTTTTTTCTGAGTAGTGTTTTGTATATTACTGTTTGTTTTCTGAGTAGTGTTTTGTATATTACTGTTTGTTTTCTGAGTAGTGTTTTGTATATTACTGTTTGTTTTCTGAGTAGTGTTTTGTATATTACTGTTTGTTTTCTGAGCAGTGTTTTGTATATTACTGTTTGTTTTCTGAGTAGTGTTTTGTATATTACTGTTTGTTTTCTGAGTAGTGTTTTGTATATTACTGTTTGTTTTCTGAGTAGTGTTTTGTATATTACTGTTTGTTTTCTGAGTAGTGTTTTGTATATTACTGTTTGTTTTCTGAGTAGTGTTTTGTATATTACTGTTTGTTTTCTGAGTAGTGTTTTGTATATTACTGTTTGTTTTCTGAGTAGTGTTTTGTATATTACTGTTTGTTTTCTGAGTAGTGTTTTGTATATTACTGTTTGTTTTCTGAGTAGTGTTTTGTATATTACCGTTTGTTTTTTGAGTAGTGTTTTGTATATTACTGTTTGTTTTCTGAGTAGTGTTTTGTATATTACTGTTTGTTTTCTGAGTAGTGTTTTGTATATTACTGTTTGTTTTCTGAGTAGTGTTTTGTATATTACTACTGGGTTTTTTTCTGAGTAGTGTTTTGTATATTACTGTTTGTTTTCTGAGTAGTGTTTTGTATATTACTGTTTGTTTTCTGAGTAGTGTTTTGTATATTACTGTTTGTTTTCTGAGTAGTGTTTTGTATATTACTGTTTGTTTTCTGAGCAGTGTTTTGTATATTACTGTTTGTTTTCTGAGTAGTGTTTTGTATATTACTGTTTGTTTTCTGAGTAGTGTTTTGTATATTACTGTTTGTTTTCTGAGTAGTGTTTTGTATATTACTGTTTGTTTTCTGAGTAGTGTTTTGTATATTACTGTTTGTTTTCTGAGTAGTGTTTTGTATATTACTGTTTGTTTTCTGAGTAGTGTTTTGTATATTACTGTTTGTTTTCTGAGTAGTGTTTTGTATATTACTGTTTGTTTTCTGAGTAGTGTTTTGTATATTACTGTTTGTTTTCTGAGTAGTGTTTTGTATATTACCGTTTGTTTTTTGAGTAGTGTTTTGTATATTACTGTTTGTTTTCTGAGTAGTGTTTTGTATATTACTGTTTGTTTTCTGAGTAGTGTTTTGTATATTACTGTTTGTTTTCTGAGTAGTGTTTTGTATATTACTACTGGTTTTTTTTCTGAGTAGTGTTTTGTATATTACTGTTTGTTTTCTGAGTAGTGTTTTGTATATTACTGTTTGTTTTCTGAGTAGTGTTTTGTATATTACTGTTTGTTTTCTGAGTAGTGTTTTGTATATTACTACTGGTTTTTTTTCTGAGTAGTGTTTTGTATATTACTGTTTGTTTTCTGAGTAGTGTTTTGTATATTACTGTTTGTTTTCTGAGTAGTGTTTTGTATATTACTGTTTGTTTTCTGAGTAGTATTTTGTATATCACTGTTTGTTTTCTGAGTAGTGTTTTGTATATTACTGTTTGTTTTCTGAGGATTATTTTGTATATTAAAGTTTGTTTTCTGAGTAGTGTTTTGTATATTACTGTTTGTTTTCTGAGCAGTGTTTTGTATATTACTGTTTGTTTTCTGAGTAGTGTTTTGTATATTACTGTTTGTTTTCTGAGTAGTGTTTTGTATATTACTGTTTGTTTTTTGAGTAGTGTTTTGTATATTACTGTTTGTTTTCTGAGTAGTGTTTTGTATATTACTGTTTGTTTTCTGAGTAGTGTTTTGTATATTACTGTTTGTTTTCTGAGTAGTGTTTTGTATATTACTGTTTGTTTTCTGAGTAGTGTTTTGTATATTACTGTTTGTTTTCTGAGTAGTGTTTTGTATATTACTGTTTGTTTTCTGAGTAGTGTTTTGTATATTACTGTTTGTTTTCTGAGTAGTGTTTTGTATATTACTGTTTGTTTTCTGAGTAGTGTTTTGTATATTACTGTTTGTTTTCTGAGTAGTGTTTTGTATATTACTGTTTGTTTTCTGAGTAGTGTTTTGTATATTACTGTTTGTTTTCTGAGTAGTGTTTTGTATATTACTGTTTGTTTTCTGAGTAGTGTTTTGTATATTACTGTTTGTTTTCTGAGTAGTGTTTTGTATATTACTGTTTGTTTTCTGAGCAGTGTTTTGTATATTACTGTTTGTTTTCTGAGCAGTGTTTTGTATATTACTGTTTGTTTTCTGAGCAGTGTTTTGTATATTACTGTTTGTTTTCTGAGCAGTGTTTTGTATATTACTGTTTGTTTTCTGAGTAGTATTTTGTATATTACTGTTTGTTTTCTGAGCAGTGTTTTGTATATTACTGTTTGTTTTCTGAGCAGTGTTTTGTATATTACTGTTTGTTTTCTGAGTAGTGTTTTGTATATTACTGTTTGTTTTCTGAGTAGTGTTTTGTATATTACTGTTTGTTTTCTGAGTAGTGTTTTGTATATTACTGTTTGTTTTCTGAGTAGTGTTTTGTATATTACTGTTTGTTTTCTGAGTAGTGTTTTGTATATTACTGTTTGTTTTCTGAGTAGTGTTTTGTATATTACTGTTTGTTTTCTGAGTAGTGTTTTGTATATTACTGTTTGTTTTCTGAGTAGTGTTTTGTATATTACTGTTTGTTTTCTGAGTAGTGTTTTGTATATTACTGTTTGTTTTCTGAGCAGTGTTTTGTATATTACTGTTTGTTTTCTGAGCAGTGTTTTGTATATTACTGTTTGTTTTCTGAGCAGTGTTTTGTATATTACTGTTTGTTTTCTGAGTAGTGTTTTGTATATTACTGTTTGCTTTCTGAGTAGTGTTTTGTATATTACTGTTTGTTTTCTGAGTAGTGTTTTGTATATTACTGTTTGTTTTCTGAGTAGTGTTTTGTATATTACTGTTTTTTTTCTGAGTAGTGTTTTGTATATTACTGTTTGTTTTCTGAGTAGTGTTTTGTATATTACTGTTTGTTTTCTGAGTAGTATTTTGTATATCACTGTTTGTTTTCTGAGTAGTATTTTGTATATTAAAGTTTGTTTTCTGAGCAGTGTTTTGTATATTACTGTTTGTTTTCTGAGTAGTGTTTTGTATATTACTGTTTGTTTTCTGAGTAGTGTTTTGTATATTACTGTTTGTTTTCTGAGCAGTGTTTTGTATATTACTGTTTGTTTTCTGAGTAGTGTTTTGTATATTACTGTTTGTTTTCTGAGTAGTGTTTTGTATATCACTGTTTGTTTTCTGAGTAGTGTTTTGTATATTACTGTTTGTTTTCTGAGTAGTATTTTGTATATTAAAGTTTGTTTTCTGAGTAGTGTTTTGTATATTACTGTTTGTTTTCTGAGCAGTGTTTTGTATATTACTGTTTGTTTTCTGAGTAGTGTTTTGTATATTACTGTTTGTTTTCTGAGTAGTGTTTTGTATATTACTGTTTTTTTTCTGAGTAGTGTTTTGTATATTACTGTTTGTTTTCTGAGTAGTGTTTTGTATATTACTGTTTGTTTTCTGAGTAGTGTTTTGTATATTAAAGTTTGTTTTCTGAGTAGTGTTTTGTATATTACTGTTTGTTTTCTGAGCAGTGTTTTGTATATTACTGTTTGTTTTCTGAGTAGTATTTTGTATATTAAAGTTTGTTTTCTGAGTAGTGTTTTGTATATTACTGTTTGTTTTCTGAGTAGTATTTTGTATATTAAAGTTTGTTTTCTGAGTAGTATTTTGTATATTAAAGTTTGTTTTCTGAGTAGTGTTTTGTATATTACTGTTTGTTTTCTGAGTAGTGTTTTGTATATTACTGTTTGTTTTCTGAGTAGTGTTTTGTATATTACTGTTTGTTTTCTGAGCAGTGTTTTGTATATTACTGTTTGTTTTCTGAGCAGTATTTTGTATATTACTGTTTGTTTTCTGAGTAGTGTTTTGTATATTACTGTTTGTTTTCTGAGTAGTGTTTTGTATATTACTGTTTGTTTTCTGAGTAGTGTTTTGTATATTACTGTTTGTTTTCTGAGTAGTGTTTTGTATATTACTGTTTGTTTTCTGAGTAGTGTTTTGTATATTACTGTTTGTTTTCTGAGTAGTGTTTTGTATATTACTGTTTGTTTTCTGAGTAGTGTTTTGTATATTACTGTTTGTTTTCTGAGTAGTGTTTTGTATATTACTGTTTGTTTTCTGAGTAGTGTTTTGTATATTACTGTTTGTTTTCTGAGTAGTGTTTTGTATATTACTACTGGTTTTTTTTCTGAGTAGTGTTTTGTATATTACTGTTTGTTTTCTGAGTAGTGTTTTGTATATTACTGTTTGTTTTCTGAGTAGTGTTTTGTATATTACTGTTTGTTTTCTGAGTAGTGTTTTGTATATTACTGTTTGTTTTCTGAGCAGTGTTTTGTATATTACTGTTTGTTTTCTGAGTAGTGTTTTGTATATTACTGTTTGTTTTCTGAGTAGTGTTTTGTATATTACTGTTTGTTTTCTGAGTAGTGTTTTGTATATTACTGTTTGTTTTCTGAGTAGTGTTTTGTATATTACTGTTTGTTTTCTGAGTAGTGTTTTGTATATTACTGTTTGTTTTCTGAGTAGTGTTTTGTATATTACTGTTTGTTTTCTGAGTAGTGTTTTGTATATTACTGTTTGTTTTCTGAGTAGTGTTTTGTATATTACTGTTTGTTTTCTGAGTAGTGTTTTGTATATTACCGTTTGTTTTTTGAGTAGTGTTTTGTATATTACTGTTTGTTTTCTGAGTAGTGTTTTGTATATTACTGTTTGTTTTCTGAGTAGTGTTTTGTATATTACTGTTTGTTTTCTGAGTAGTGTTTTGTATATTACTACTGGGTTTTTTTCTGAGTAGTGTTTTGTATATTACTGTTTGTTTTCTGAGTAGTGTTTTGTATATTACTGTTTGTTTTCTGAGTAGTGTTTTGTATATTACTGTTTGTTTTCTGAGTAGTGTTTTGTATATTACTGTTTGTTTTCTGAGCAGTGTTTTGTATATTACTGTTTGTTTTCTGAGTAGTGTTTTGTATATTACTGTTTGTTTTCTGAGTAGTGTTTTGTATATTACTGTTTGTTTTCTGAGTAGTGTTTTGTATATTACTGTTTGTTTTCTGAGTAGTGTTTTGTATATTACTGTTTGTTTTCTGAGTAGTGTTTTGTATATTACTGTTTGTTTTCTGAGTAGTGTTTTGTATATTACTGTTTGTTTTCTGAGTAGTGTTTTGTATATTACTGTTTGTTTTCTGAGTAGTGTTTTGTATATTACTGTTTGTTTTCTGAGTAGTGTTTTGTATATTACCGTTTGTTTTTTGAGTAGTGTTTTGTATATTACTGTTTGTTTTCTGAGTAGTGTTTTGTATATTACTGTTTGTTTTCTGAGTAGTGTTTTGTATATTACTGTTTGTTTTCTGAGTAGTGTTTTGTATATTACTACTGGTTTTTTTTCTGAGTAGTGTTTTGTATATTACTGTTTGTTTTCTGAGTAGTGTTTTGTATATTACTGTTTGTTTTCTGAGTAGTGTTTTGTATATTACTGTTTGTTTTCTGAGTAGTGTTTTGTATATTACTGTTTGTTTTCTGAGTAGTGTTTTGTATATTACTGTTTGTTTTCTGAGTAGTGTTTTGTATATTACTGTTTGTTTTCTGAGTAGTGTTTTGTATATTACTGTTTGTTTTCTGAGTAGTGTTTTGTATATTACTGTTTGTTTTCTGAGCAGTGTTTTGTATATTACTGTTTGTTTTCTGAGTAGTGTTTTGTATATTACTGTTTGTTTTCTGAGCAGTGTTTTGTATATTACTGTTTGTTTCTGAATAGTGTTTTGTATATTACTGTTTGTTTTCTGAGTAGTGTTTTGTATATTACTGTTTGTTTTCTGAGTAGTGTTTTGTATATTACTGTTTGTTTTCTGAGTAGTGTTTTGTATATTACTGTTTGTTTTCTGAGTAGTGTTTTGTATATTACTGTTTGTTTTCTGAGTAGTGTTTTGTATATTACTGTTTGTTTTCTGAGTAGTGTTTTGTATATTACTGTTTGTTTTCTGAGCAGTGTTTTGTATATTACTGTTTGTTTTCTGAGTAGTGTTTTGTATATTACTGTTTGTTTTCTGAGTAGTGTTTTGTATATTACTGTTTGTTTTCTGAGTAGTGTTTTGTATATTACTGTTTGTTTTCTGAGTAGTGTTTTGTATATTACTGTTTGTTTTCTGAGTAGTGTTTTGTATATTACTGTTTGTTTTCTGAGTAGTGTTTTGTATATTACTGTTTGTTTTCTGAGTAGTGTTTTGTATATTACTGTTTGTTTTCTGAGTAGTGTTTTGTATATTACTGTTTGTTTTCTGAGTAGTGTTTTGTATATTACCGTTTGTTTTTTGAGTAGTGTTTTGTATATTACTGTTTGTTTTCTGAGTAGTGTTTTGTATATTACTGTTTGTTTTCTGAGTAGTGTTTTGTATATTACTGTTTGTTTTCTGAATAGTGTTTTGTATATTACTGTTTGTTTTCTGAGTAGTGTTTTGTATATTACTGTTTGTTTTCTGAGTAGTGTTTTGTATATTACTGTTTGTTTTCTGAGTAGTATTTTGTATATCACTGTTTGTTTTCTGAGTAGTGTTTTGTATATTACTGTTTGTTTTTTGAGTAGTATTTTGTATATTAAAGTTTGTTTTCTGAGTAGTGTTTTGTATATTACTGTTTGTTTTCTGAATAGTGTTTTGTATATTACTGTTTGTTTTCTGAGCAGTGTTTTGTATATTACTGTTTGTTTTCTGAATAGTGTTTTGTATATTACTGTTTGTTTTCTGAGTAGTGTTTTGTATATTACTGTTTGTTTTCTGAGTAGTGTTTTGTATATTACTGTTTGTTTTCTGAGTAGTGTTTTGTATATTAAAGTTTGTTTTTTGAGTAGTGTTTTGTATATTACTGTTTGTTTTCTGAGTAGTGTTTTGTATATTACTGTTTGTTTTCTGAGTAGTGTTTTGTATATTACTGTTTGTTTTCTGAGTAGTATTTTGTATATTAAAGTTTGTTTTTTGAGTAGTGTTTTGTATATTACTGTTTGTTTTCTGAGTAGTGTTTTGTATATTACTGTTTGTTTTCTGAGTAGTGTTTTGTATATTACTGTTTGTTTTCTGAGTAGTGTTTTGTATATTACTGTTTGTTTTCTGAGTAGTATTTTGTATATTACTGTTTGTTTTCTGAGTAGTGTTTTGTATATTACTGTTTGTTTTCTGAGTAGTGTTTTGTATATTACTGTTTGTTTTCTGAGCAGTGTTTTGTATATTACTGTTTGTTTTCTGAGTAGTGTTTTGTATATTACTGTTTGTTTTCTGAGTAGTGTTTTGTATATCACTGTTTGTTTTCTGAGTAGTGTTTTGTATATTACTGTTTGTTTTTTGAGTAGTATTTTGTATATTAAAGTTTGTTTTCTGAGTAGTGTTTTGTATATTACTGTTTGTTTTCTGAGCAGTGTTTTGTATATTACTGTTTGTTTTCTGAGTAGTGTTTTGTATATTACTGTTTGTTTTCTGAGTAGCGTTTTGTATATTACTGTTTGTTTTCTGAGTAGTGTTTTGTATATTACTGTTTGTTTTCTGAGTAGTGTTTTGTATATTACTGTTTGTTTTCTGAGCAGTGTTTTGTATATTACTGTTTGTTTTCTGAGCAGTGTTTTGTATATTACTGTTTGTTTTCTGAGCAGTGTTTTGTATATTAAAGTTTGTTTTCTGAGTAGTGTTTTGTATATTACTGTTTGTTTTCTGAGTAGTGTTTTGTATATTACTGTTTGTTTTCTGAGTAGTATTTTGTATATCACTGTTTGTTTTCTGAGTAGTGTTTTGTATATTACTGTTTGTTTTCTGAGTATTATTTTGTATATTAAAGTTTGTTTTCTGAGTAGTGTTTTGTATATTACTGTTTGTTTTCTGAGCAGTGTTTTGTATATTACTGTTTGTTTTCTGAGTAGTGTTTTGTATATTACTGTTTGTTTTCTGAGTAGTGTTTTGTATATTACTGTTTGTTTTCTGAGTAGTGTTTTGTATATTACTGTTTGTTTTCTGAGTAGTGTTTTGTATATTACTGTTTGTTTTCTGAGTAGTATTTTGTATATCACTGTTTGTTTTCTGAGTAGTGTTTTGTATATTACTGTTTGTTTTCTGAGTAGTATTTTGTATATTAAAGTTTGTTTTCTGAGTAGTGTTTTGTATATTACTACTGGTTTTTTTTCTGAGTAGTGTTTTGTATATCACTGTTTGTTTTCTGAGTAGTGTTTTGTATATTACTGTTTGTTTTCTGAGTAGTATTTTGTATATTAAAGTTTGTTTTCTGAGTAGTGTTTTGTATATTACTGTTTGTTTTCTGAGTAGTGTTTTGTATATTACTGTTTGTTTTCTGAGTAGTGTTTTGTATATTACTGTTTGTTTTCTGAGTAGTGTTTTGTATATTACTGTTTGTTTTCTGAGTAGTGTTTTGTATATTACTGTTTGTTTTCTGAGTAGTGTTTTGTATATTACTGTTTGTTTTCTGAGTAGTATTTTGTATATTACTGTTTGTTTTCTGAGCAGTGTTTTGTATATTACTGTTTGTTTTCTGAGTAGTGTTTTGTATATTACTGTTTGTTTTCTGAGTAGTGTTTTGTATATTATTGTTTGTTTTCTGAGCAGTGTTTTGTATATTACTGTTTGTTTTCTGAGTAGTGTTTTGTATATTACTGTTTGTTTTCTGAGTAGTGTTTTGTATATTACTGTTTGTTTTCTGAGTAGTGTTTTGTATATTACTGTTTGTTTTCTGAGTAGTGTTTTGTATATTACTGTTTGTTTTCTGAGTAGTATTTTGTATATTACTGTTTGTTTTCTGAGCAGTGTTTTGTATATTACTGTTTGTTTTCTGAGTAGTGTTTTGTATATTACTGTTTGTTTTCTGAGTAGTGTTTTGTATATTACTGTTTGTTTTCTGAGCAGTGTTTTGTATATTACTGTTTGTTTTCTGAGCAGTGTTTTGTATATTACTGTTTGTTTTCTGAGCAGTGTTTTGTATATTACTGTTTGTTTTCTGAGTAGTGTTTTGTATATTACTGTTTGTTTTCTGAGTAGTGTTTTGTATATTACTGTTTGTTTTCTGAGCAGTATTTTGTATATTACTGTTTGTTTTCTGAGCAGTATTTTGTATATTACTGTTTGTTTTCTGAGTAGTGTTTTGTATATTACTGTTTGTTTTCTGAGTAGTGTTTTGTATATTACTGTTTGTTTTCTGAATAGTGTTTTGTATATTACTGTTTATTTTCTAAGTAGTATTTTGTATATTACTGTTTGTTTTCTGAGTAGTGTTTTGTATATTACTGTTTATTTTCTAAGTAGTATTTTGTATATTACTGTTTGTTTTCTGAGTAGTGTTTTGTATATTACTGTTTGTTTTCTGAGTAGTGTTTTGTATAATACTGTTTGTTTTCTGAATAGTGTTTTGTATATTACTGTTTATTTTCTAAGTAGTATTTTGTATATTACTGTTTGTTTTCTGAGTAGTGTTTTGTATATTACTGTTTATTTTCTAAGTAGTATTTTGTATATTACTGTTTGTTTTCTGAGTAGTGTTTTGTATATTACTGTTTGTTTTCTGAGTAGTGTTTTGTATAATACTGTTTGTTTTCTGAGTAGTGTTTTGTATATTACTGTTTGTTTTCTGAGTAGTGTTTTGTATATTACTGTTTGTTTTCTGAGTAGTGTTTTGTATATTACTGTTTGTTTTCTGAGCAGTATTTTGTATATTACTGTTTGTTTTCTGAGTAGTGTTTTGTATATTACTGTTTGTTTTCTGAGCAGTATTTTGTATATTACTGTTTGTTTTCTGAGTAGTGTTTTGTATATTACTGTTTGTTTTCTGAGCAGTGTTTTGTATATTACTGTTTGTTTTCTGAGCAGTGTTTTGTATATTACTGTTTGTTTTCTGAGCAGTGTTTTGTATATTACTGTTTGTTTTCTGAGTAGTGTTTTGTATATTACTGTTTGTTTTCTGAGTAGTGTTTTGTATATTACTGTTTGTTTTCTGAGTAGTGTTTTGTATATTATTGTTTGTTTTCTGAGTAGTGTTTTGTATATTACTGTTTGTTTTCTGAGTAGTGTTTTGTATATTACTGTTTGTTTTCTGAGTAGTGTTTTGTATATTACTGTTTGTTTTCTGAGTAGTGTTTTGTATATTACTGTTTGTTTTCTGAGTAGTGTTTTGTATATTACTGTTTGTTTTCTGAATAGTGTTTTGTATATTACTGTTTGTTTTCTGAGTAGTGTTTTGTATATTACTGTTTGTTTTCTGAGTAGTGTTTTGTATATTACTGTTTGTTTTCTGAGTAGTATTTTGTATATCACTGTTTGTTTTCTGAGTAGTGTTTTGTATATTACTGTTTGTTTTTTGAGTAGTATTTTGTATATTAAAGTTTGTTTTCTGAGTAGTGTTTTGTATATTACTGTTTGTTTTCTGAATAGTGTTTTGTATATTACTGTTTGTTTTCTGAATAGTGTTTTGTATATTACTGTTTGTTTTCTGAGTAGTGTTTTGTATATTACTGTTTGTTTTCTGAGTAGTGTTTTGTATATTACTGTTTGTTTTCTGAGTAGTGTTTTGTATATTAAAGTTTGTTTTTTGAGTAGTGTTTTGTATATTACTGTTTGTTTTCTGAGTAGTGTTTTGTATATTACTGTTTGTTTTCTGAGTAGTGTTTTGTATATTACTGTTTGTTTTCTGAGTAGTATTTTGTATATTAAAGTTTGTTTTTTGAGTAGTGTTTTGTATATTACTGTTTGTTTTCTGAGTAGTGTTTTGTATATTACTGTTTGTTTTCTGAGTAGTGTTTTGTATATTACTGTTTGTTTTCTGAGTAGTGTTTTGTATATTACTGTTTGTTTTCTGAGTAGTATTTTGTATATTACTGTTTGTTTTCTGAGTAGTGTTTTGTATATTACTGTTTGTTTTCTGAGTAGTGTTTTGTATATTACTGTTTGTTTTCTGAGCAGTGTTTTGTATATTACTGTTTGTTTTCTGAGTAGTGTTTTGTATATTACTGTTTGTTTTCTGAGTAGTGTTTTGTATATCACTGTTTGTTTTCTGAGTAGTGTTTTGTATATTACTGTTTGTTTTTTGAGTAGTATTTTGTATATTAAAGTTTGTTTTCTGAGTAGTGTTTTGTATATTACTGTTTGTTTTCTGAGCAGTGTTTTGTATATTACTGTTTGTTTTCTGAGTAGTGTTTTGTATATTACTGTTTGTTTTCTGAGTAGCGTTTTGTATATTACTGTTTGTTTTCTGAGTAGTGTTTTGTATATTACTGTTTGTTTTCTGAGTAGTGTTTTGTATATTACTGTTTGTTTTCTGAGCAGTGTTTTGTATATTACTGTTTGTTTTCTGAGCAGTGTTTTGTATATTACTGTTTGTTTTCTGAGCAGTGTTTTGTATATTACTGTTTGTTTTCTGAGTAGTGTTTTGTATATTACTGTTTGTTTTCTGAGTAGTGTTTTGTATATTACTGTTTGTTTTCTGAGTAGTATTTTGTATATCACTGTTTGTTTTCTGAGTAGTGTTTTGTATATTACTGTTTGTTTTCTGAGTATTATTTTGTATATTAAAGTTTGTTTTCTGAGTAGTGTTTTGTATATTACTGTTTGTTTTCTGAGCAGTGTTTTGTATATTACTGTTTGTTTTCTGAGTAGTGTTTTGTATATTACTGTTTGTTTTCTGAGTAGTGTTTTGTATATTACTGTTTGTTTTCTGAGTAGTGTTTTGTATATTACTGTTTGTTTTCTGAGTAGTGTTTTGTATATTACTGTTTGTTTTCTGAGTAGTATTTTGTATATCACTGTTTGTTTTCTGAGTAGTGTTTTGTATATTACTGTTTGTTTTCTGAGTAGTATTTTGTATATTAAAGTTTGTTTTCTGAGTAGTGTTTTGTATATTACTGTTTGTTTTCTGAGTAGTGTTTTGTATATTACTGTTTGTTTTCTGAGTAGTGTTTTGTATATTACTACTGGTTTTTTTTCTGAGTAGTGTTTTGTATATCACTGTTTGTTTTCTGAGTAGTGTTTTGTATATTACTGTTTGTTTTCTGAGTAGTATTTTGTATATTAAAGTTTGTTTTCTGAGTAGTGTTTTGTATATTACTGTTTGTTTTCTGAGTAGTGTTTTGTATATTACTGTTTGTTTTCTGAGTAGTGTTTTGTATATTACTGTTTGTTTTCTGAGTAGTGTTTTGTATATTACTGTTTGTTTTCTGAGTAGTGTTTTGTATATTACTGTTTGTTTTCTGAGTAGTGTTTTGTATATTACTGTTTGTTTTCTGAGTAGTATTTTGTATATTACTGTTTGTTTTCTGAGCAGTGTTTTGTATATTACTGTTTGTTTTCTGAGTAGTGTTTTGTATATTACTGTTTGTTTTCTGAGCAGTATTTTGTATATTATTGTTTGTTTTCTGAGTAGTGTTTTGTATATTACTGTTTGTTTTCTGAGCAGTGTTTTGTATATTACTGTTTGTTTTCTGAGCAGTGTTTTGTATATTACTGTTTGTTTTCTGAGTAGTGTTTTGTATATTACTGTTTGTTTTCTGAGTAGTGTTTTGTATATTACTGTTTGTTTTCTGAGTAGTGTTTTGTATATTACTGTTTGTTTTCTGAGTAGTATTTTGTATATTACTGTTTGTTTTCTGAGCAGTGTTTTGTATATTACTGTTTGTTTTCTGAGTAGTGTTTTGTATATTACTGTTTGTTTTCTGAGTAGTGTTTTGTATATTACTGTTTGTTTTCTGAGCAGTGTTTTGTATATTACTGTTTGTTTTCTGAGCAGTGTTTTGTATATTACTGTTTGTTTTCTGAGCAGTGTTTTGTATATTACTGTTTGTTTTCTGAGTAGTGTTTTGTATATTACTGTTTGTTTTCTGAGTAGTGTTTTGTATATTACTGTTTGTTTTCTGAGCAGTATTTTGTATATTACTGTTTGTTTTCTGAGCAGTGTTTTGTATATTACTGTTTGTTTTCTGAGTAGTGTTTTGTATATTACTGTTTGTTTTCTGAGTAGTGTTTTGTATATTACTGTTTGTTTTCTGAGCAGTATTTTGTATATTACTGTTTGTTTTCTGAGCAGTGTTTTGTATATTACTGTTTGTTTTCTGAGTAGTGTTTTGTATATTACTGTTTGTTTTCTGAGTAGTGTTTTGTATATTACTGTTTGTTTTCTGAGTAGTGTTTTGTATATTACTGTTTGTTTTCTGAGTAGTGTTTTGTATATTACTGTTTGTTTTCTGAGCAGTGTTTTGTATATTACTGTTTGTTTTCTGAGTAGTGTTTTGTATATTACTGTTTGTTTTCTGAGTAGTGTTTTGTATATTACTGTTTGTTTTCTGAGTAGTGTTTTGTATATTACTGTTTGTTTTCTGAGTAGTGTTTTGTATATTATTGTTTGTTTTCTGAGTAGTGTTTTGTATATTACTGTTTGTTTTCTGAGTAGTGTTTTGTATATTACTGTTTGTTTTCTGAGTAGTGTTTTGTATATTACTGTTTGTTTTCTGAGTAGTGTTTTGTATATTACTGTTTGTCGTTTTGCTCTTTTTTTGGCTATTACATTGTCTATCATTCTTAAATTTTCAGTTTCTGAATACCCCTTTGGTATCTTTTTAACTTTTCTGTTTTTCCTTCTAAGACAGAGGCCGTCATGGTCATAATCAATGGCAATTGAATTTACAACTACCTGTGCAATCAGTACCTATCACCACTAAAGTTGTGAGTTTGAATCCCGTTCATGGCAAGGTGTACTTGATACAACACAAGTTTGTCAGTGACTTGTGACAGGATGGTGGTTTTCTCCGGTTTCCTCCAAAAATAAAATTGACCGACACGATATAACTGAAATATTGTAGAAAGTGGTATTAAACACCATAAATCAACCAACCTTCTAAGACATTTACAGAAGAATATTCTTACCTTTTGACAGCCAATGCACTATCAGATTTAGCATCATCTATAAACAGTGAATGTAAGGTTATATTGACATCCATAGTAATATCATTCTCTGTGTATGTGTTCACACGAACAACAAGCTTGCCAACCTCACATAGACTTAATTTATTTCTATGGTTCACCTGAAAAAGACATTATTGACCATCACTGTTTAACATTATATATGTAATGATTATCTGGACTATAAACTGTCATTTATATCTTATGAAATTGTTCCCATCATTCATTTTCATATTGAGATGTTAAATAGTGTTTAAAAACTAGATGTGTCGGAACGACACGAATGTCCCCACCGTGAATATTAAGGAGGCTCGCAAATGTTTCACCCTTTTTTAATTCCCTCAGTAATAGGCTAAGAATAACAACTGAATTTCAAAGTTGATCTGTAACTTATGATTATACACTCTCATACCAAAAATCAAGTCAATATCTCAAATGATAGTGAAATAAAGTGGTGACAACTAAATATTTGGCCAAATTTCAAAGTTCAAGGACTATAACTCGGCCAAACATCATTGGACCGGAATGAAATGTAAACTTGATCTGTAACTCATCATTATCCATTCATACACCAAAAATCAAGTCAATATTTCCAAGCATAGCGAAAAAAGTGGTGACAACTAAATATTTGGCCAAATTTCAAAGTCCAAGGTCCATAACTCAGCCAAAAATCATTGGACCGGAATGAAATGTAAACTTGATCTGTAACTCATCATTATCCACTCATACACCAAAAATCAAGTCAATATTTCCAAGCATAGCGAAAAAAAGTGGTGACAACTAAATATTTGGCCAAATTTCAAAGTCCAAGGTCCATAACTCAGCCAAAAATCATTGGACCGGAACGAAACGTAATCTTGACCTGTAACGTATCATTATACACCAACATACCAAATATCAAGTCAATATCTCAAAGCATAGTGAAAAAAAGTGGTGACACTGTTTTATTTCGGAATGACGGACATGGGTAACACTATATGTGCCGGCCACTTAGTGGCGGGGACATAAAAAAGGGTGCCTTATTACAGGTTTATTTTTTCTGATAGCAGAAACTGTCATTATGTATTCTCGATTTAAATATAATTATTTTTACATAATGGTTAGAGCATGTAATTTACAATCACATATCTATATATTTGTCTAATACAACTTTCTGTAATATGATAAGTCTATTATTTGAAGGAATAACAGCATTTGAAGAGTTGCAGGCATCATAGATAAAAAAAAACTAGAGGATCCCAGGAGCCTGTATAGCTAATCTGGGTATAATAACATCAGTCAATAAAACTTGATAACTTCGGTAAAAAAAATTAACAAATGTAGCCTTCGTCATTGCAGACCCCTTCTACAAAAAAATTTGGGCAGGGGTTCCCCCTTTAATGTAAGTTATCAAAATTGCTGTAAAAAAACATATATGTCAATGATCCTCAAAATTTAGCTTTTCCTACTTCACATTTTGTAATAGAGTTGCTTCCCTTTGATTATTTGAGTAACCAAAAGCAGTGAGTCAACAAAAAAATTGCATTTCAAGAGGAATAATTTCATCCCCCCTTTTTTCTATCTTTAGCTTGGCGGCCATCTTGGTTGGAAGTCGGGATCACCGAACACAATTTTGGAAGAATCCAAGGATCATTCCACAAAAGTTTGGTTGCAATTGGCCCAGTGGTTTCTGAGGAGAAGATTTTTATGTGAATTTCCCATAGGGTCCTATGTTAAGCTAAGTTCGGCTGTGGGGGCCATCTTGATCGAAGGGCCGAACCGCCGGACACATTTTTGGAAGAGAACCATCCAATGACTATTTCATCAAAATTTTGTTCTTATTGAGCAAATGGTTTCAGACAAGAAGATTTTTATGGGAATTTCCCATAGGGTCCTATGTTAAATTAAGTTCGGCTGTGGTGGCCATCTTGGTCGGTGTTCTGAAATGCCGGACACAATTTTGGAAGAGGACCACCCAAGAATCATTTCAGCAAAGTTTGGTTGAGATTGGCTCAGTAGTTTCAGAGGAGAAGATTTTTTTTTAATTTCATCCCCCCTTTTTTCTAATTTGCATAATCGGTCAAAATAGGCAAAAGTTCAAAGTTCATAAAAAATCCCATAATAAATATTAAAAAGCTCATCATTATGCTTATACAGATCAAATTTGGGCACTTTCTGCTTTAAAATAGAGCAGTTTTGGCCATTTTAAGAAATTTCTATTTTTAGTAATGGTGGCCATCTTGGATACAGGACGGCGCTGACGGACACAATTTTGAAAGGGGACCACCTAAGAATCATTTCAGCAAAGTTTGGTTGAAATTGGCTCAGTAGTTTCAGAGGAGAAGATTTTTTTTTAATTTCATCCCCCCTTTTTTCTAATTTGTATAATCGGTCAAAATGGGTAATGGGATTTACTTCAAAATTGCAGGGTAGGTAGATCTTGACATGCTGCACATTTTTGCAATTTAAACTTAATATCTATCTCTAAATAGTTTTTGAAATATAAGACGAAAAGTATTAAATTAAAAAAAAAAAATTGATGAAAAAAGGGCAATAACTCCAAGATGGGTAATCAAATTTACTTCAAAATTGCAGGGTAGGTAGATCTTGACATGCTGAACATGTTTGCAGTTTCAACTTACCATCTGTCTCTTATAGTTTTTGAAATAAAGGACGAAAAGTATTAAAATTTTGAAAATTTGATGAAAAAAGAGAAATAACTCCAAAATGGGTAATGGGATTTACTTCAAAATTGCAGGGTGGGTAGATCTTGATATTATGCCGCACATTTTTGCAATTTAAAGTTAACCTTTATCTCTTATAGTTTTTTAAATATATAGCGAAAAGTATTAAAATTTTACAAATTTGATGAAAAAAGGGCAATAACTCCAAGATGGGTAATCAGATTTACTTCAAAATTGCAGGGTAGGTAGATCTTGATGTGCTGATCATTTTTACCCCATGTCAGATTTTTGATATTATTAACGGTTTTTGAGTTATTACCCAAAACCTGCAATTTTACCATATGCTCTATTTTTAGTAAAAGCGGCCATGTTGGTTGGTGCACGGCATAACCGGACACAATTTTAAAACTAGACACCCTAGTGATGATTCAGACCAAGTTTGGTTTCCATTGGTCTAGTACTTTCAGAGGAGAAGATTTTTGAAAAAGTTTACGACGTACGACGGACGGACGCCAAGTGATGGCAATAGCTCACATGACCCTTTGGGTCAGATGAGCTAAAAATGGTATAAATGGGAGATTTCTACGCAAATTTTCATCAGAGAATAATGTTTACAGTACCTCAATACAGAAAGGGGTATTATCATTTTTAGCATGGATTGTAGTCTCAATGATGATCATTTGAGAGATTACTCTTTATATTGCAGATTAAAGCATATTCTTCATTGTCATCCCCTTTCATAAAAATGTTGTGCCTCAAAGGGGAACATGCCCAGTTCTATATAAACATTTTTCTGTATTCATCTAAATGTTTATAGATGAAAGGGAGGTAAGTCAACATCTATTAAAACATATTACTTTATACCTCAAAGGGAGACATGTCCAGATCAGTTTTCTCATCATACAAACATAAAGTTAGACCTTTAAGTGTGACTAAGGCATTGTAGGCAGAACCTGGTTCTGTAGTGGGGGAATCTACAACATCTACACCACTGGATCTTCTTGATGGACTGACAACATCTGAAACAAAGATATTATTTGACATGAGGTTAATAGTGATTAACTATACTTAATTAGTAGTTACTTGATTATCAGACTGATGTACTAATTCAGGCAATATCACAGATAGAGGATGTACATCTCAGACATCATTTGAATTTTTCAATTATGGAAAATTTTAGTCCACAACAAATATGTTTTGAAATTGCATATTACTGTGTGACCATGAAGGTAGTTATATTTACCTGGATTTGACTGTGGAGCACCTTCTGTCAAATTTTTCCTGAGAATTTCAAACATTAACCTGATATCTGACTGTTGAACTTTAACCTACAATATACAAAATGTCAGTTAGATAATGAATTGTCAAAGTTTGACATTAAATATGACAGAAAAGTAACATTTAAATATATAAACTGATAATCTGATTTAGTTTCCACCAGTAAATTATATTACTTCAGAAGTGTTTCAGCTACTTCAGAGAACTTGAGCTGTCATACTTATATTTTATTTTTCCACTTCATGTACCAGTCAGACATTATTTCAGACTATAATGATCTCTTCCAAAAGCATATTTCATCATATTTATTTCACAATTTCTGCTAACAAATCAACTGACATGACCTACTATTCAGCACAAAGTTTAATCACACCTTGGTTTTAATGGCATCATTAAGCAGGTGTCTCCCTCTTTACTTTGTGTAATACACATTTAACTAGGTCTAAAGAAAAGGAGCAGTATCTAATTTTAGCTAGATTCAGATTATCTACCTTTAATAAGTTCAACATTGTCAAACCTGATCTATGTGACCTTCCAAAGAAAACACCGAAATAGGGTCACGTAAGACAGGTGGTCACTAAATACAGGTTTAATTAATATGAAATGTACTGTGAAGGGAAATTAAAATTAAGGTCACATAAAGCAAGTTATTGCTTAATAGAGGTGATCACTTAAGCAGGTTTGACTGTAACTTAATAGAGGTGGTCACTAAAACAGGTTTGACTGTATTTTTAATTCTGCTCAAAATGATATGCCGGTATTCATGACCCAAAAGATATGATATTAATAGAAATGATATGAGAGACTATCCAACACTTAGACACAAAGTAAAGGAACATTGCTCTTATTGTTCTACATTTCACACTACATTTTTAGAGTATTTATTTAAATGGCAGATGGTTACACACATGATAAATATATCCCTCATTTTCTTAAAGTTGTGGGAAAACAAGTGACTACCAATATTAGTTAGTGTTAGGGGTTGTGGTGTTTAACATCACTTTCAACAATATTTCAGTTATATCGTGGTGGTCAATTTTATTAGTGGAGGAAACCGGAGTATTTAGAGAAAACCACTGACCTGATGCAAGTCACTGACAAACTTTGTCACATAATGTTGTATCTAGTACACCTCGCCATGAGATGGATACAAACTCACAACCTTAGTGGTGATATGTACTGATTGCACAGGTAGTTGTAAATCAAACGACCATACAATCACAACCATGATAGCCCCACCAAAATATTGTATTAGTTTTCAAATTAACATACCATTATAACATCAACGTCACCTGAGATATCATACATGACCTTTGACCTAAAAGGTGCCAAAGCAAGACCAAATGTCGCTTCAAAGTTCACAGGTTCAATAATATGGTACAACACGTGAAACTCATTCTCTTTTAACCTGCCACTGTAAAACAATAATATGGTACATGTGAAACTCATTCTCTTTTAACCTGCCACTGTAAAACAATAATATGGTACATGTGAAACTCATTCTCTTTTAACCTGCCACTGTAAAACAATAATATGGTACATGTGAAACTCATTCTCTTTTAACCTGCCACTGTAAAACAATAATATGGTACATGTGAAACTCATTCTCTTTTAACCTGCCACTGTAAAACAATAATATGGTACATGTGACTGAAGTTTATTTGACCCACTTTATTAGTACTTAAAATTACAAAATTGCAGGATAAACATAGAAATCTCCTCCTGATATTTGTAAGATTAATTGACAGTTTGAAAAGGGTATTGACTAAAAAAGGAACTATCTATTAAAACAACTTCAGAACATCACATCTAAAAGATGGAGGAAAAAACTTCCACAATTGTATCAATATGGTACTGGGTATATATGGCTTACAGACATATAAAGAGTTGGCAAAAGTTTTAACAATATCACACTGTAAAATCATAAAGTTTACACAAAAGGAGGTGGAGTTAAGTGAAGTGATCATAAAAGTAAGTTTGGGTAACATTCAAAAGTTGTGAATTCAAATTTACAAAAACTAATATTGCTTTAGATGTGCTTGTCCACATCAAAATAACAAAATTGATTAAAAATAATAATAGGTATAATATTAATGTTATTTGTTTATTTTTTCACATTTCAAATTGTATGAGTTTGTGTGAATACGGTGTTGGGTATCAGCTGAGTTAGTGTCATAGTAATCAAGGTGTGTTTTACACTCAGGGTCAATATATCTTGTAATGCTCTGTTCCACTTTTATATCTTAATAAGACTTACAAATTTGTCCTTTTATTCTTTGTTTTCAAATACCTCACAATCATACAAGTAATACATCACATCATCAGTGAAGGCCTCACAATCATACAAGTAATACATCACATCATCAGTGAAGGCCTCACAATCATACAAGTAATACATCACATCATCAGTGAAGGCCTCACAATCATACAAGTAATACATCACATCATCAGTGAAGGCCTCACAATCATACAAGTAATACATCACATCATCAGTGAAGGCCTCACAATCATACAAGTAATACATCACATCATCAGTGAAGGACTCACAATCATACAAGTAATACATCACATCATCAGTGAAGGCCTCACAATCATACAAGTAATACATCACATCATCAGTGAAGGCCTCACAATCATACAAGTAATACATCACATCATCAGTGAAGGCCTCACAATCATACAAGTAATACATCACATCATCAGTGAAAGCCTCACAATCATACAAGTAATACATCACATCATCAGTGAAGGCCTCACAATCATACAAGTAATACATCACATCATCAGTGAAGGACTCACAATCATACAAGTAATACATCACATCATCAGTGAAGGACTCACAATCATACAAGTAATACATCACATCATCAGTGAAGGCCTCACAATCATACAAGTAATACATCACATCATCAGTGAAGGCCTCACAATCATACAAGTAATACATCACATCATCAGTGAAGGACTCACAATCATACAAGTAATACATCACATCATCAGTGAAGGCCTCACAATCATACAAGTAATACATCACATCATCAGTGAAGGCCTCACAATCATACAAGTAATACATCACATCATCAGTGAAGGCCTCACAATCATACAAGTAATACATCACATCATCAGTGAAGGCCTCACAATCATACAAGTAATACATCACATCATCAGTGAAGGACTCACAATCATACAAGTAATACATCACATCATCAGTGAAGGCCTCACAATCATACAAGTAATACATCACATCATCAGTGAAGGACTCACAATCATACAAGTAATACATCACATCATCAGTGAAGGACTCACAATCATACAAGTAATACATCACATCATCAGTGAAGGCCTCACAATCATACAAGTAATACATCACATCATCAGTGAAGGCCTCACAATCATACAAGTAATACATCACATCATCAGTGAAGGCCTCACAATCATACAAGTAATACATCACATCATCAGTGAAGGCCTCACAATCATACAAGTAATACATCACATCATCAGTGAAGGCCTCACAATCATACAAGTAATACATCACATCATCAGTGAAGGACTCACAATCATACAAGTAATACATCACTTCATCAGTGAAGGCCTCACAATCATACAAGTAATACATCACATCATCAGTGAAGGACTCACAATCATACAAGTAATACATCACATCATCAGTGAAGGACTCACAATCATACAAGTAATACATCACATCATCAGTGAAGGACTCACAATCATACAAGTAATACATCACATCATCAGTGAAGGCCTCACAATCATACAAGTAATACATCACATCATCAGTGAAGGCCTCACAATCATACAAGTAATACATCGCATCACCAGTGAAGGACTCACAATCATACAAGTAATACATCACATCATCAGTGAAGGCCTCACAATCATACAAGTAATACATCACATCATCAGTGAAGGACTCACAATCATACAAGTAATACATCACATCATCAGTGAAGGCCTCACAATCATACAAGTAATACATCACATCATCAGTGAAGGCCTCACAATCATACAAGTAATACATCACATCATCAGTGAAGGCCTCACAATGATACAAGTAATACATCATATCATCAGTGAAGGCCTAACAATCATACAAATAATACATCACATCATCAGTGAAGGCCTCACAATCATACAAGTAATACATCACATCATCAGTGAAGGCCTCACAATGATACAAGTAATACATCACATCATCAGTGAAGGACTCACAATCATACAAGTAATACATCACATCATCAGTGAAGGCCTCACAATCATACAAGTAATACATCACATCATCAGTGAAGGACTCACAATCATACAAGTAATACATCACATCACCAGTGAAGGACTCACAATCATACAAGTAATACATCACATCATCAGTGAAGGCCTCACAATCATACAAGTAATACATCACATCACCAGTGAACGCCTCACAATCATACAAGTAATACAGCACATCATCAGTGAAGGCCTCACAATCATACAAGTAATACATCACATCATCAGTGAAGGACTCACAATCATACAAGTAATACATCACATCACCAGTGAAGGACTCACAATCATACAAGTAATACATCACATCATCAGTGAAGGCCTCACAATCATACAAGTAATACATCACATCATCAGTGAAGGACTCACAATCATACAAGTAATACATCACATCATCAGTGAAGGACTCACAATCATACAAGTAATACATCACATCATCAGTGAAGGACTCACAATCATACAAGTAATACATCACATCATCAGTGAACGCCTCACAATCATACAAGTAATACATCACATCATCAGTGAAGGCCTCACAATCATACAAGTAATACATCACATCATCAGTGAACGCCTCACAATCATACAAGTAATACATCACATCATCAGTGAAGGACTCACAATCATACAAGTAATACATCACATCATCAGTGAAGGACTCACAATCATACAAGTAATACATCACATCATCAGTGAACGCCTCACAATCATACAAGTAATACATCACATCATCAGTGAAGGCCTCACAATCATACAAGTAATACATCACATCATCAGTGAACGCCTCACAATCATACAAGTAATACATCACATCATCAGTGAAGGCCTCACAATCATACAAGTAATACATCACATCATCAGTGAACGCCTCACAATCATACAAGTAATACATCACATCATCAGTGAAGGACTCACAATCATACAAGTAATACAGCACATCATCAGTGAAGGCCTCACAATCATACAAGTAATACATCACATCATCAGTGAAGGACTCACAATCATACAAGTAATACAGCACATCATCAGTGAAGGCCTCACAATCATACAAGTAATACATCACATCATCAGTGAAGGACTCACAATCATACAAGTAATACATCACATCATCAGTGAAGGCCTCACAATCATACAAGTAATACATCACATCATCAGTGAAGGACTCACAATCATACAAGTAATACATCACATCATCAGTGAAGGCCTCACAATCATACAAGTAATACATCACATCATCAGTGAAGGACTCACAATCATACAAGTAATACATCACATCATCAGTGAAGGACTCACAATCATACAAGTAATACAGCACATAATCAGTGAAGGCCTAACAATCATACAAGTAATTCAGCACATCATCAGTGAAGGCCTCACAATCATACAAGTAATACAGCACATCATCCGTGAAGGCCTCACAATCATACAAGTAATACATCACATCATCAGTGAAGCACTCACAATCATACAAGTAATACATCACATCATCAATGAAGGACTCACAATCATACAGGTAATACATCACATCATCAGTGAAGGCCTCACAATCATACAAGTAATACATCACATCATCAGTGAAGGACTCACAATCATACAAGTAATACATCACATCATCAGTGAAGGACTCACAATCATACAAGTAATAGAGCACATCATCAGTGAAGGACTCACAATCATACAAGTAATACATCACATCATCAGTGAAGGCCTCACAATCATACAAGTAATACATCACATCATCAGTGAAGGACTCACAATCATACAAGTAATACATCACATCATCAGTGAAGGCCTCACAATCATACAAGTAATACATCACATCATCAGTGAAGGACTCACAATCATACAAGTAATACATCACATCATCAGTGAAGGACTCACAATCATACAAGTAATACATCACATCATCAGTGAAGGCCTCACAATCATACAAGTAATACATCACATCATCAGTGAAGGCCTCACAATCATACAAGTAATACATCACATCATCAGTGAAGGACTCACAATCATACAAGTAATACATCACATCATCAGTGAAGGACTCACAATCATACAAGTAATACATCACATCATCAGTGAAGGACTCACAATCATACAAGTAATACAGCACATCATCAGTGAAGGCCTAACAATCATACAAGTAATACAGCACATCATCAGTGAAGGCCTCACAATCATACAAGTAATACATCACATCATCAGTGAAGGCCTCACAATCATACAAGTAATACATCACATCATCAGTGAAGGCCTCACAATCATACAAGTAATACATCACATCATCAGTGAAGGACTCACAATCATACAAGTAATACATCACATCATCAGTGAAGGCCTCACAATCATACAAGTAATACATCACATCATCAGTGAAGGACTCACAATCATACAAGTAATACATCACATCATCAGTGAAGGCCTCACAATCATACAAGTAATACATCACATCATCAGTGAAGGACTCACAATCATACAAGTAATACATCACATCATCAGTGAAGGCCTCACAATCATACAAGTAATACATCACATCATCAGTGAAGGCCTCACAATCATACAAGTAATACATCACATCACCAGTGATGGACTCACAATCATACAAGTAATACATCACATCATCAGTGAAGGCCTCACAATCATACAAGTAATACATCACATCATCAGTGAAGGGCTCACAATCATACAAGTAATACATCACATCATCAGTGAAGGCCTCACAATCATACAAGTAATACATCACATCATCAGTGAAGGCCTCACAATCATACAAGTAATACATCACATCATCAGTGAAGGCCTCACAATGATACAAGTAATACATCACATCATCAATGAAGGACTCACAATCATACAAGTAATACGTCACATCATCAGTGAAGGACTCACAATCATACAAGTAATACATCACATCATCAATGAAGGACTCACAATCATACAAGTAATACATCACATCATCAGTGAAGGACTCACAATCATACATGTAATACATCACATCATCAATGAAGGACTCACAATCATACAAGTAATACATCACATCATCAGTGAAGGCCCCACAATCATACAAGTAATACATCACATCATCAGTGAAGGACTCACAATCATACAAGTAATACATCACATCATCAGTGAAGGACTCACAATCATACAAGTAATACATCACATCATCAGTGAAGGCCTCACAATCATACAAGTAATACATCACATCATCAGTGAAGGCCTCACAATCATACAAGTAATACAGCACATCATCAGTGAAGGACTCACAATCATACAAGTAATACATCACATCATCAGTGAAGGCCTCACAATCATACAAGTAATACATCACATCATCAGTGAAGGACTCACAATCATACAAGTAATACATCACATCATCAGTGAAGGCCTCACAATCATACAAGTAATACATCACATCATCAGTGAAGAACTCACAATCATACAAGTAATACATCACATCATCAGTGAAGGACTCACAATCATACAAGTAATACATCACATCATCAGTGAAGGCCTCACAATCATACAAGTAATACATCACATCATCAGTGAAGGCCTCACAATCATACAAGTAATACATCACATCATCAGTGAAGGCCTCACAATCATACAAGTAATACATCACATCATCAGTGAAGGCCTCACAATCATACAAGTAATACATCACATCATCAGTGAAGGACTCACAATCATACAAGTAATACATCACATCATCAGTGAAGGCCTCACAATCATACAAGTAATACATCACATCATCAGTGAAGGACTCACAATCATACAAGTAATACATCACATCATCAGTGAAGGACTCACAATCATACAAGTAATACATCACATCATCAGTGAAGGACTCACAATCATACAAGTAATACATCACATCGCCAGTGAAGGACTCACAATCATACAAGTAATACATCACATCATCAGTGAAGGACTCACAATCATACAAGTAATACATCACATCATCAGTGAAGGCCTCACAATCATACAAGTAATACATCACATCATCAGTGAAGGACTCACAATCATACAAGTAATACATCACATCATCAGTGAAGGCCTCACAATCATACAAGTAATACATCACATCATCAGTGAACGCCTCACAATCATACAAGTAATACATCACATCATCAGTGAAGGCCTCACAATCATACAAGTAATACATCACATCATCAGTGAAGGCCTCACAATCATACAAGTAATACATCACATCATCAGTGAAGGACTCACAATCATACAAGTAATACATCACATCATCAGTGAAGGCCTCACAATCATACAAGTAATACATCACATCATCAGTGAAGGCCTCACAATCATACAAGTAATACATCACATCACCAGTGATGGACTCACAATCATACAAGTAATACATCACATCATCAGTGAAGGCCTCACAATCATACAAGTAATACATCACATCATCAGTGAAGGACTCACAATCATACAAGTAATACATCACATCATCAGTGAAGGCCTCACAATCATACAAGTAATACATCACATCATCAGTGAAGAACTCACAATCATACAAGTAATACATCACATCATCAGTGAAGGACTCACAATCATACAAGTAATACATCACATCATCAGTGAAGGCCTCACAATCATACAAGTAATACATCACATCATCAGTGAAGGCCTCACAATCATACAAGTAATACATCACATCATCAGTGAAGGCCTCACAATCATACAAGTAATACATCA
Organism: Bathymodiolus brooksi; assembly: GCA_963680875.1. Classification (NCBI taxonomy): domain Eukaryota; kingdom Metazoa; phylum Mollusca; class Bivalvia; order Mytilida; family Modiolidae; genus Bathymodiolus; species Bathymodiolus brooksi. Next base: position 124,622,996 of record OY804581.1, read on the forward strand.
CATCATCAGTGAAGGCCTCACAATCATACAAGTAATACATCACATCATCAGTGAAGGCCTCACAATCATACAAGTAATACATCACATCATCAGTGAAGGACTCACAATCATACAAGTAATACATCACATCATCAGTGAAGGCCTCACAATCATACAAGTAATACATCACATCATCAGTGAAGGACTCACAATCATACAAGTAATACATCACATCATCAGTGAAGGACTCACAATCATACAAGTAATACATCACATCATCAGTGAAGGACTCACAATCATACAAGTAATACATCACATCGCCAGTGAAGGACTCACAATCATACAAGTAATACATCACATCATCAGTGAAGGACTCACAATCATACAAGTAATACATCACATCATCAGTGAAGGCCTCACAATCATACAAGTAATACATCACATCATCAGTGAAGGACTCACAATCATACAAGTAATACATCACATCATCAGTGAAGGCCTCACAATCATACAAGTAATACATCACATCATCAGTGAACGCCTCACAATCATACAAGTAATACATCACATCATCAGTGAAGGCCTCACAATCATACAAGTAATACATCACATCATCAGTGAAGGACTCACAATCATACAAGTAATACATCACATCATCAGTGAAGGCCTCACAATCATACAAGTAATACATCACATCATCAGTGAACGCCTCACAATCATACAAGTAATACAGCACATCATCAGTGAAGGACTCACAATCATACAAGTAATACATCACATCATCAGTGAAGGCCTCACAATCATACAAGTAATACATCACATCATCAGTGAAGGACTCACAATCATACAAGTAATACATCACATCATCAGTGAAGGCCTCACAATCATACAAGTAATACATCACATCATCAGTGAAGAACTCACAATCATACAAGTAATACATCACATCATCAGTGAAGGACTCACAATCATACAAGTAATACATCACATCATCAGTGAAGGCCTCACAATCATACAAGTAATACATCACATCATCAGTGAAGGCCTCACAATCATACAAGTAATACATCACATCATCAGTGAAGGCCTCACAATCATACAAGTAATACATCACATCATCAGTGAAGGCCTCACAATCATACAAGTAATACATCACATCATCAGTGAAGGCCTCACAATCATACAAGTAATACATCACATCATCAGTGAAGGACTCACAATCATACAAGTAATACATCACATCATCAGTGAAGGCCTCACAATCATACAAGTAATACATCACATCATCAGTGAAGGACTCACAATCATACAAGTAATACATCACATCATCAGTGAAGGACTCACAATCATACAAGTAATACATCACATCATCAGTGAAGGACTCACAATCATACAAGTAATACATCACATCGCCAGTGAAGGACTCACAATCATACAAGTAATACATCACATCATCAGTGAAGGACTCACAATCATACAAGTAATACATCACATCATCAGTGAAGGCCTCACAATCATACAAGTAATACATCACATCATCAGTGAAGGACTCACAATCATACAAGTAATACATCACATCATCAGTGAAGGCCTCACAATCATACAAGTAATACATCACATCATCAGTGAACGCCTCACAATCATACAAGTAATACATCACATCATCAGTGAAGGCCTCACAATCATACAAGTAATACATCACATCATCAGTGAAGGCCTCACAATCATACAAGTAATACATCACATCATCAGTGAAGGACTCACAATCATACAAGTAATACATCACATCATCAGTGAAGGCCTCACAATCATACAAGTAATACATCACATCATCAGTGAAGGCCTCACAATCATACAAGTAATACATCACATCACCAGTGATGGACTCACAATCATACAAGTAATACATCACATCATCAGTGAAGGCCTCACAATCATACAAGTAATACATCACATCATCAGTGAAGGACTCACAATCATACAAGTAATACATCACATCATCAGTGAAGGCCTCACAATCATACAAGTAATACATCACATCATCAGTGAAGAACTCACAATCATACAAGTAATACATCACATCATCAGTGAAGGACTCACAATCATACAAGTAATACATCACATCATCAGTGAAGGCCTCACAATCATACAAGTAATACATCACATCATCAGTGAAGGCCTCACAATCATACAAGTAATACATCACATCATCAGTGAAGGCCTCACAATCATACAAGTAATACATCACATCATCAGTGAAGGCCTCACAATCATACAAGTAATACATCACATCATCAGTGAAGGCCTCACAATCATACAAGTAATACATCACATCATCAGTGAAGGACTCACAATCATACAAGTAATACATCACATCATCAGTGAAGGCCTCACAATCATACAAGTAATACATCACATCATCAGTGAAGGACTCACAATCATACAAGTAATACATCACATCATCAGTGAAGGACTCACAATCATACAAGTAATACATCACATCATCAGTGAAGGACTCACAATCATACAAGTAATACATCACATCGCCAGTGAAGGACTCACAATCATACAAGTAATACATCACATCATCAGTGAAGGACTCACAATCATACAAGTAATACATCACATCATCAGTGAAGGCCTCACAATCATACAAGTAATACATCACATCATCAGTGAAGGACTCACAATCATACAAGTAATACATCACATCATCAGTGAAGGCCTCACAATCATACAAGTAATACATCACATCATCAGTGAACGCCTCACAATCATACAAGTAATACATCACATCATCAGTGAAGGCCTCACAATCATACAAGTAATACATCACATCATCAGTGAAGGCCTCACAATCATACAAGTAATACATCACATCATCAGTGAAGGACTCACAATCATACAAGTAATACATCACATCATCAGTGAAGGCCTCACAATCATACAAGTAATACATCACATCATCAGTGAAGGCCTCACAATCATACAAGTAATACATCACATCACCAGTGATGGACTCACAATCATACAAGTAATACATCACATCATCAGTGAAGGCCTCACAATCATACAAGTAATACATCACATCATCAGTGAAGGGCTCACAATCATACAAGTAATACATCACATCATCAGTGAAGGCCTCACAATCATACAAGTAATACATCACATCATCAGTGAAGGCCTCACAATCATACAAGTAATACATCACATCATCAGTGAAGGCCTCACAATGATACAAGTAATACATCACATCATCAATGAAGGACTCACAATCATACAAGTAATACGTCACATCATCAGTGAAGGACTCACAATCATACAAGTAATACATCACATCATCAATGAAGGACTCACAATCATACAAGTAATACATCACATCATCAGTGAAGGACTCACAATCATACATGTAATACATCACATCATCAATGAAGGACTCACAATCATACAAGTAATACATCACATCATCAGTGAAGGCCCCACAATCATACAAGTAATACATCACATCATCAGTGAAGGACTCACAATCATACAAGTAATACATCACATCATCAGTGAAGGACTCACAATCATACAAGTAATACATCACATCATCAGTGAAGGCCTCACAATCATACAAGTAATACATCACATCATCAGTGAAGGCCTCACAATCATACAAGTAATACAGCACATCATCAGTGAAGGACTCACAATCATACAAGTAATACATCACATCATCAGTGAAGGCCTCACAATCATACAAGTAATACATCACATCATCAGTGAAGGACTCACAATCATACAAGTAATACATCACATCATCAGTGAAGGCCTCACAATCATACAAGTAATACATCACATCATCAGTGAAGGACTCACAATCATACAAGTAATACATCACATCATCAGTGAAGGACTCACAATCATACAAGTAATACATCACATCATCAGTGAAGGCCTCACAATCATACAAGTAATACATCACATCATCAGTGAAGGCCTCACAATCATACAAGTAATACATCACATCATCAGTGAAGGCCTCACAATCATACAAGTAATACATCACATCATCAGTGAAGGCCTCACAATCATACAAGTAATACATCACATCATCAGTGAAGGCCTCACAATCATACAAGTAATACATCACATCATCAGTGAAGGACTCACAATCATACAAGTAATACATCACATCATCAGTGAAGGCCTCACAATCATACAAGTAATACATCACATCATCAGTGAAGGACTCACAATCATACAAGTAATACATCACATCATCAGTGAAGAACTCACAATCATACAAGTAATACATCACATCATCAGTGAAGGACTCACAATCATACAAGTAATACATCACATCATCAGTGAAGGACTCACAATCATACAAGTAATACATCACATCACCAGTGAAGGACTCACAATCATACAAGTAATACATCACATCATCAGTGAAGGACTCACAATCATACAAGTAATACATCACATCATCAGTGAAGAACTCACAATCATACAAGTAATACATCACATCATCAGTGAAGGACTCACAATCATACAAGTAATACATCACATCATCAGTGAAGGACTCACAATCATACAAGTAATACATCACATCACCAGTGAAGGACTCACAATCATACAAGTAATACATCACATCATCAGTGAAGGACTCACAATCATACAAGTAATACATCACATCATCAGTGAAGGCCTCACAATCATACAAGTAATACATCACATCATCAGTGAAGGACTCACAATCATACAAGTAATACATCACATCATCAGTGAAGGCCTCACAATCATACAAGTAATACATCACATCATCAGTGAACGCCTCACAATCATACAAGTAATACATCACATCATCAGTGAAGGCCTCACAATCATACAAGTAATACATCACATCATCAGTGAACGCCTCACAATCATACAAGTAATACATCACATCATCAGTGAAGGACTCACAATCATACAAGTAATACATCACATCATCAGTGAAGGACTCACAATCATACAAGTAATACATCACATCATCAGTGAACGCCTCACAATCATACAAGTAATACATCACATCATCAGTGAAGGCCTCACAATCATACAAGTAATACATCACATCATCAGTGAACGCCTCACAATCATACAAGTAATACATCACATCATCAGTGAAGGCCTCACAATCATACAAGTAATACATCACATCATCAGTGAACGCCTCACAATCATACAAGTAATACATCACATCATCAGTGAAGGACTCACAATCATACAAGTAATACAGCACATCATCAGTGAAGGCCTCACAATCATACAAGTAATACATCACATCATCAGTGAAGGCCTCACAATCATACAAGTAATACATCACATCATCAGTGAACGCCTCACAATCATACAAGTAATACATCACATCATCAGTGAAGGACTCACAATCATACAAGTAATACAGCACATCATCAGTGAAGGCCTCACAATCATACAAGTAATACATCACATCATCAGTGAAGGACTCACAATCATACAAGTAATACAGCACATCATCAGTGAAGGCCTCACAATCATACAAGTAATACATCACATCTTCAGTGAAGGTCTCACAATCATACAAGTAATACATCACATCATCAGTGAAGGACTCACAATCATACAAGTAATACATCACATCATCAGTGAAGGCCTCACAATCATACAAGTAATACATCACATCATCAGTGAAGGCCTCACAATCATACAAGTAATACATCACATCATCAGTGAAGGACTCACAATCATACAAGTAATACATCACATCATCAGTGAAGGACTCACAATCATACAAGTAATACATCACATCATCAGTGAAGGACTCACAATCATACAAGTAATACAGCACATCATCAGTGAAGGCCTAACAATCATACAAGTAATACAGCACATCATCAGTGAAGGCCTCACAATCATACAAGTAATACATCACATCATCAGTGAAGGCCTCACAATCATACAAGTAATACATCACATCATCAGTGAAAGACTCACAATCATACAAGTAATACATCACATCATCAGTGAAGGACTCACAATCATACAAGTAATACATCACATCATCAGTGAAGGACTCACAATCATACAAGTAATACATCACATCATCAGTGAAGGACTCACAATCATACAAGTAATACATCACATCATCAGTGAAGGCCTCACAATCATACAAGTAATACAGCACATCATCAGTGAAGGCCTAACAATCATACAAGTAATACATCACATCATCAGTGAAGGCCTCACAATCATACAAGTAATACATCACATCATCAGTGAAGGCCTAACAATCATACAAGTAATACAGCACATCATCAATGAAGGACTCACAATCATACAAGTAATACATCACATCATCAGTGAAGGCCTCACAATCATACAAGTAATACATCACATCATCAGTGAAGGCCTCACAATCATACAAGTAATACAGCACATCATCAGTGAACGCCTCACAATCATACAAGTAATACATCACATCATCAGTGAAGGACTCACAATCATACAAGTAATACATCACATCATCAGTGAAGGCCTCACAATCATACAAGTAATACATCACATCATCAGTGAAGGCCTCAAAATCATACAAGTAATACAGCACATCATCAGTGAAGGACTCACAATCATACAAGTAATACAGCACATCATCAGTGAAGGCCTCACAATCATACAAGTAATACAGCACATAATCAGTGAAGGCCTCACAATCATACAAGTAATACATCACATCATCAGTGAAGGACTCACAATCATACAAGTAATACATCACATCATCAATGAAGGACTCACAATCATACAAGTAATACAGCACATAATCAGTGAAGGCCTAACAATCATACAAGTAATTCAGCACATCATCAGTGAAGGCCTCACAATCATACAAGTAATACATCACATCATCAGTGAACGCCTCACAATCATACAAGTAATACATCACATCATCAGTGAAGGACTCACAATCATACAAGTAATACATCACATCATCAGTGAAGGACTCACAATCATACAAGTAATACATCACATCATCAGTGAACGCCTCACAATCATACAAGTAATACATCACATCATCAGTGAAGGCCTCACAATCATACAAGTAATACATCACATCATCAGTGAACGCCTCACAATCATACAAGTAATACATCACATCATCAGTGAAGGCCTCACAATCATACAAGTAATACATCACATCATCAGTGAACGCCTCACAATCATACAAGTAATACATCACATCATCAGTGAAGGACTCACAATCATACAAGTAATACAGCACATCATCAGTGAAGGCCTCACAATCATACAAGTAATACATCACATCATCAGTGAAGGCCTCACAATCATACAAGTAATACATCACATCATCAGTGAACGCCTCACAATCATACAAGTAATACATCACATCATCAGTGAAGGACTCACAATCATACAAGTAATACAGCACATCATCAGTGAAGGCCTCACAATCATACAAGTAATACATCACATCATCAGTGAAGGACTCACAATCATACAAGTAATACATCACATCATCAGTGAACGCCTCACAATCATACAAGTAATACATCACATCATCAGTGAAGGCCTCACAATCATACAAGTAATACATCACATCATCAGTGAACGCCTCACAATCATACAAGTAATACATCACATCATCAGTGAAGGCCTCACAATCATACAAGTAATACATCACATCATCAGTGAACGCCTCACAATCATACAAGTAATACATCACATCATCAGTGAAGGACTCACAATCATACAAGTAATACAGCACATCATCAGTGAAGGCCTCACAATCATACAAGTAATACATCACATCATCAGTGAAGGCCTCACAATCATACAAGTAATACATCACATCATCAGTGAACGCCTCACAATCATACAAGTAATACATCACATCATCAGTGAAGGACTCACAATCATACAAGTAATACAGCACATCATCAGTGAAGGCCTCACAATCATACAAGTAATACATCACATCATCAGTGAAGGACTCACAATCATACAAGTAATACAGCACATCATCAGTGAAGGCCTCACAATCATACAAGTAATACATCACATCTTCAGTGAAGGTCTCACAATCATACAAGTAATACATCACATCATCAGTGAAGGACTCACAATCATACAAGTAATACATCACATCATCAGTGAAGGCCTCACAATCATACAAGTAATACATCACATCATCAGTGAAGGCCTCACAATCATACAAGTAATACATCACATCATCAGTGAAGGACTCACAATCATACAAGTAATACATCACATCATCAGTGAAGGACTCACAATCATACAAGTAATACATCACATCATCAGTGAAGGACTCACAATCATACAAGTAATACAGCACATCATCAGTGAAGGCCTAACAATCATACAAGTAATACAGCACATCATCAGTGAAGGCCTCACAATCATACAAGTAATACATCACATCATCAGTGAAGGCCTCACAATCATACAAGTAATACATCACATCATCAGTGAAGGACTCACAATCATACAAGTAATACATCACATCATCAGTGAAGGACTCACAATCATACAAGTAATACATCACATCATCAGTGAAGGACTCACAATCATACAAGTAATACATCACATCATCAGTGAAGGACTCACAATCATACAAGTAATACATCACATCATCAGTGAAGGCCTCACAATCATACAAGTAATACAGCACATCATCAGTGAAGGCCTAACAATCATACAAGTAATACATCACATCATCAGTGAAGGCCTCACAATCATACAAGTAATACATCACATCATCAGTGAAGGCCTAACAATCATACAAGTAATACAGCACATCATCAATGAAGGACTCACAATCATACAAGTAATACATCACATCATCAGTGAAGGCCTCACAATCATACAAGTAATACATCACATCATCAGTGAAGGCCTCACAATCATACAAGTAATACATCACATCATCAGTGAAGGACTCACAATCATACAAGTAATACATCACATCATCAGTGAAGGACTCACAATCATACAAGTAATACATCACATCATCAGTGAAGGCCTCACAATCATACAAGTAATACATCACATCATCAGTGAAGGCCTCAAAATCATACAAGTAATACAGCACATCATCAGTGAAGGACTCACAATCATACAAGTAATACAGCACATCATCAGTGAAGGCCTCACAATCATACAAGTAATACAGCACATAATCAGTGAAGGCCTCACAATCATACAAGTAATACATCACATCATCAGTGAAGGACTCACAATCATACAAGTAATACATCACATCATCAATGAAGGACTCACAATCATACAAGTAATACAGCACATAATCAGTGAAGGCCTAACAATCATACAAGTAATTCAGCACATCATCAGTGAAGGCCTCACAATCATACAAGTAATACATCACATCATCAGTGAACGCCTCACAATCATACAAGTAATACATCACATCATCAGTGAAGGACTCACAATCATACAAGTAATACATCACATCATCAGTGAAGGACTCACAATCATACAAGTAATACATCACATCATCAGTGAACGCCTCACAATCATACAAGTAATACATCACATCATCAGTGAAGGCCTCACAATCATACAAGTAATACATCACATCATCAGTGAACGCCTCACAATCATACAAGTAATACATCACATCATCAGTGAAGGCCTCACAATCATACAAGTAATACATCACATCATCAGTGAACGCCTCACAATCATACAAGTAATACATCACATCATCAGTGAAGGACTCACAATCATACAAGTAATACAGCACATCATCAGTGAAGGCCTCACAATCATACAAGTAATACATCACATCATCAGTGGAGGCCTCACAATCATACAAGTAATACATCACATCATCAGTGAACGCCTCACAATCATACAAGTAATACATCACATCATCAGTGAAGGACTCACAATCATACAAGTAATACAGCACATCATCAGTGAAGGCCTCACAATCATACAAGTAATACATCACATCATCAGTGAAGGACTCACAATCATACAAGTAATACAGCACATCATCAGTGAAGGCCTCACAATCATACAAGTAATACATCACATCTTCAGTGAAGGTCTCACAATCATACAAGTAATACATCACATCATCAGTGAAGGACTCACAATCATACAAGTAATACATCACATCATCAGTGAAGGCCTCACAATCATACAAGTAATACATCACATCATCAGTGAAGGCCTCACAATCATACAAGTAATACATCACATCATCAGTGAAGGACTCACAATCATACAAGTAATACATCACATCATCAGTGAAGGACTCACAATCATACAAGTAATACATCACATCATCAGTGAAGGACTCACAATCATACAAGTAATACAGCACATCATCAGTGAAGGCCTAACAATCATACAAGTAATACAGCACATCATCAGTGAAGGCCTCACAATCATACAAGTAATACATCACATCATCAGTGAAGGACTCACAATCATACAAGTAATACATCACATCATCAGTGAAGGACTCACAATCATACAAGTAATACATCACATCATCAGTGAAGGACTCACAATCATACAAGTAATACATCACATCATCAGTGAAGGACTCACAATCATACAAGTAATACATCACATCATCAGTGAAGGACTCACAATCATACAAGTAATACATCACATCATCAGTGAAGGCCTCACAATCATACAAGTAATACAGCACATCATCAGTGAAGGCCTAACAATCATACAAGTAATACATCACATCATCAGTGAAGGCCTCACAATCATACAAGTAATACATCACATCATCAGTGAAGGCCTAACAATCATACAAGTAATACAGCACATCATCAATGAAGGACTCACAATCATACAAGTAATAGAGCACATCATCAGTGAAGGCCTCACAATCATACAAGTAATACATCACATCATCAGTGAAGGCCTCACAATCATACAAGTAATACAGCACATCATCAGTGAAGGACTCACAATCATACAAGTAATACATCACATCATCAGTGAAGGACTCACAATCATACAAGTAATACATCACATCATCAGTGAAGGCCTCACAATCATACAAGTAATACATCACATCATCAGTGAAGGCCTCAAAATCATACAAGTAATACAGCACATCATCAGTGAAGGACTCACAATCATACAAGTAATACAGCACATCATCAGTGAAGGCCTCACAATCATACAAGTAATACAGCACATAATCAGTGAAGGCCTCACAATCATACAAGTAATACATCACATCATCAGTGAAGGACTCACAATCATACAAGTAATACATCACATCATCAATGAAGGACTCACAATCATACAAGTAATACAGCACATAATCAGTGAAGGCCTCACAATCATACAAGTAATTCAGCACATCATCAGTGAAGGCCTCACAATCATACAAGTAATACAGCACATCATCCGTGAAGGCCTCACAATCATACAAGTAATACATCACATCATCAGTGAAGGACTCACAATCATACAAGTAATACATCACATCATCAATGAAGGACTCACAATCATACAGGTAATACATCACATGAAGGCCTCACAATCATACAAGTAATACAGCACATCATCAGTGAAGGACTCACAATCATACAAGTAATACATCACATCATCAGTGAAGGACTCACAATCATAAAAGTAATACATCACATCATCAGTGAAGGCCTCACAATCATACAAGTAATACATCACATCATCAGTGAAGGCCTCACAATCATACAAGTAATACAGCACATCATCAGTGAAGGACTCACAATCATACAAGTAATACAGCACATCATCAGTGAAGGCCTCACAATCATACAAGTAATACATCACATCATCAGTGAAGGACTCACAATCATACAAGTAATACATCACATCATCAGTGAAGGACTCACAATCATACAAGTAATACATCACATCATCAGTGAAGGCCTCACAATCATACAAGTAATACATCACATCATCAGTGAAGGCCTCACAATCATACAAGTAATACATCACATCATCAGTGAAGGCCTCACAATCATACAAGTAATACATCACATCATCAGTGAAGGACTCACAATCATACAAGTAATACATCACATCATCAGAGAAGGACTCACAATCATACAAGTAATACAGCACATCATCAGTGAAGGACTCACAATCATACAAGTAATACATCACATCATCAGTGAAGGCCTCACAATCATACAAGTAATACATCACATCATCAGTGAAGGCCTAACAATCATACAAGTAATACATCACATCATCAGTGAAGGACTCACAATCATACAAGTAATACAGCACATCATCAGTGAAGGACTCACAATCATACAAGTAATACAGCACATCATCAATGAAGGCCTCACAATCATACAAGTAATACAGCACATCATCAGTGAAGGACTCACAATCATACAAGTAATACAGCACATCATCAGTGAAGGCCTCACAATCATACAAGTAATACATCACATCATCAGTGAAGGACTCACAATCATACAAGTAATACATCACATCATCAGTGAAGGCCTCACAATCATACAAGTAATACATCACATCATCAGTGAAGGCCTCACAATCATACAAGTAATACATCACATCATCAGTGAAGGCCTCACAATCATACAAGTAATACAGCACATCATCAGTGAAGGACTCACAATCATACAAGTAATACATCACATCATCAGTGAAGGCCTCACAATCATACAAGTAATACATCACATCATCAGTGAAGGCCTCACAATCATACAAGTAATACAGCACATCATCAGTGAAGGCCTCACAATCATACAAGTAATACATCACATCATCAGTGAAGGACTCACAATCATACAAGTAATACATCACATCATCAGTGAAGGCCTCACAATCATACAAGTAATACAGCACATCATCAGTGAAGGCCTCACAATCATACAAGTAATACATCACATCATCAGTGAAGGCCTCACAATCATACAAGTAATACAGCACATCATCAGTGAAGGACTCACAATCATACAAGTAATACATCACATCATCAGTGAAGGCCTCACAATCATACAAGTAATACATCACATCATCAGTGAAGGCCTCACAATCATACAAGTAATACATCACATCATCAGTGAAGGCCTCACAATCATACAAGTAATACAGCACATCATCAGTGAAGGCCTCACAATCATACAAGTAATACAGCACATCATCAGTGAAGGCCTCACAATCATACAAGTAATACAGCACATCATCAGTGAAGGACTCACAATCATACAAGTAATACATCACATCATCAGTGAAGGCCTCACAATCATACAAGTAATACAGCACATCATCAGTGAAGGCCTCACAATCATACAAGTAATACAGCACATTATCAGTGAAGGCCTCACAATCATACAAGTAATACAGCACATCATCAGTGAAGGCCTCACAATCATACAAGTAATACAGCACATCATCAGTGAAGGCCTCACAATCATACAAGTAATACAGCACATCATCAGTGAAGGCCTCACAATCATACAAGTAATACATCACATCATCAGTGAAGGACTCACAATCATACAAGTAATACATCACATCATCAGTGAAGGACTCACAATCATACAAGTAATACATCACATCATCAGTGAAGGACTCACAATCATACAAGTAATACATCACATCATCAGTGAAGGCCTCACAATCATACAAGTAATACATCACATCATCAGTGAAGGCCTCACAATCATACAAGTAATACAGCACATCATCAGTGAAGGACTCACAATCATACAAGTAATACAGCACATCATCAGTGAAGGCCTCACAATCATACAAGTAATACAGCACATCATCAGTGAAGGACTCACAATCATACAAGTAATACATCACATCATCAGTGAAGGCCTCACAATCATACAAGTAATACATCACATCATCAGTGAAGGCCTCACAATCATACAAGTAATACATCACATCATCAGTGAAGGCCTCACAATCATACAAGTAATACAGCACATCATCAGTGAAGGACTCACAATCATACAAGTAATACATCACATCATCAGTGAAGGCCTCACAATCATACAAGTAATACAGCACATCATCAGTGAAGGACTCACAATCATACAAGTAATACATCACATCATCAGTGAAGGCCTCACAATCATACAAGTAATACAGCACATCATCAGTGAAGGCCTCACAATCATACAAGTAATACAGCACATCATCAGTGAAGGCCTAACAATCATACAAGTAATACATCACATCATCAGTGAAGGACTCACAATCATACAAGTAATACAGCACATCATCAGTGAAGGCCTCACAATCATACAAGTAATACAGCACATCATCAGTGAAGGCCTCACAATCATACAAGTAATACATCACATCATCAGTGAAGGCCTCACAATCATACAAGTAATACATCACATCATCAGTGAAGGCCTCACAATCATACAAGTAATACATCACATCATCAGTGAAGGCCTCACAATCATACAAGTAATACATCACATCATCAGTGAAGGCCTCACAATCATACAAGTAATACAGCACATCATCAGTGAAGGACTCACAATCATACAAGTAATACATCACATCATCAGTGAAGGCCTCACAATCATACAAGTAATACATCACATCATCAGTGAAGGACTCACAATCATACAAGTAATACAGCACATCATCAGTGAAGGCCTCACAATCATACAAGTAATACATCACATCATCAGTGAAGGCCTCACAATCATACAAGTAATACATCACATCATCAATGAAGGACTCACAATCATACAAGTAATACATCACATCATCAGTGAAGGCCTCACAATCATACAAGTAATACATCACATCATCAATGAAGGACTCACAATCATACAACTAATACAGCACATCATCAGTGAAGGCCTCACAATCATACAAGTAATACATCACATCATCAGTGAAGGCCTCACAATCATACAAGTAATACAGCACATCATCAGTGAAGGCCTCACAATCATACAAGTAATACATCACATCATCAGTGAAGGCCTCACAATCATACAAGTAATACAGCACATCATCAGTGAAGGCCTCACAATCATACAAGTAATACATCACATCATCAGTGAAGGACTCACAATCATACAAGTAATACAGCACATCATCAGTGAAGGCCTCACAATCATACAAGTAATACATCACATCATCAGTGAAGGCCTCACAATCATACAAGTAATACAGCATATCATCAGTGAAGGCCTCACAATCATACAAGTAATACATCACATCATCAGTGAAGGCCTCACAATCATACAAGTAATACATCACATCATCAATGAAGGACTCACAATCATACAACTAATACAGCACATCATCAGTGAAGGCCTCACAATCATACAAGTAATACATCACATCATCAGTGAAGGCCTCACAATCATACAAGTAATACAGCACATCATCAGTGAAGGCCTCACAATCATACAAGTAATACATCACATCATCAGTGAAGGCCTCACAATCATACAAGTAATACATCACATCATCAGTGAAGGCCTCACAATCATACAAGTAATACATCACATCATCAGTGAAGGCCTCACAATCATACAAGTAATACAGCACATCATCAGTGAAGGCCTCACAATCATACAAGTAATACATCACATCATCAATGAAGGCCTCACAATCATACAAGTAATACATCACATCATCAGTGAAGGCCTCACAATCATACAAGTAATACAGCACATCATCAGTGAAGGACTCACAATCATACAAGTAATACATCACATCATCAGTGAAGGCCTCACAATCATACAAGTAATACATCACATCATCAGTGAAGGCCTCACAATCATACAAGTAATACATCACATCATCAGTGAAGGACTCACAATCATACAAGTAATACATCACATCATCAGTGAAGGACTCACAATCATACAAGTAATACATCACATCATCAGTGAAGGCCTCACAATCATACAAGTAATACATCACATCATCAGTGAAGGACTCGCAATCATACAAGTAATACATCACATCATCAGTGAAGGCCTCACAATCATACAAGTAATACATCACATCATCAGTGAAGGACTCACAATCATACAAGTAATACAGCACATCATCAGTGAAGGCCTCACAATCATACAAGTAATACATCACATCATCAGTGAAGGCCTCACAATCATACAAGTAATACAGCACATCATCAGTGAAGGCCTCACAATCATACAAGTAATACAGCACATCATCAATGAAGGACTCACAATCATACAAGTAATACAGCACATCATCAGTGAAGGCCTCACAATCATACAAGTAATACATCACATCATCAGTGAAGGCCTCACAATCATACAAGTAATACAGCACATCATCAGTGAAGGCCTCACAATCATACAAGTAATACATCACATCATCAGTGAAGGCCTCACAATCATACAAGTAATACAGCACATCATCAATGAAGGCCTCACAATCATACAAGTAATACATCACATCATCAGTGAAGGACTCACAATCATACAAGTAATACATCACATCATCAGTGAAGGCCTCACAATCATACAAGTAATACAGCACATCATCAGTGAAGGACTCACAATCATACAAGTAATACATCACATCATCAGTGAAGGCCTCACAATCATAAAACTTTTGAGCATGAGATTATGCTAGACTAAAATAAACCAAGCAATTCAGAACATGGTATCAAATAAATAATTTTTCGAGGACAAAAATCGTACTCTAAAGTTTTATGACAGAAAGGAAAGATACGATTTCAGCTCCAAGAATGACAAATATTTAAGGCTTTAACCTGATTCTACCATTGTCAGGTTTAATTTTCTACTATATACTAGGTTTCGTTAGTGCTTATGGTGTTTAATGCCACTTTCAACAATATTTCAGTTATATTGTGACAGACAGCTTAATTGGTGGAAGAAACCAGATTACCTGGAGAAAACCACAGACCTGTCGTAAGTCACTGACAAACTTTATCACATATGTTGTATCGAGTACACCTTGTCATGAACGGGGTTCGAACTCATATTTTTAGTGGTGATATGTACTGATTGCACAGGTAGTTGTAAATCAAACGACCATATGATCACGTCCACGACGGCCCTTCTAACATATACTAAATATACAATGATAAACATATATTGTGTATATATTGATAAATGCACATCAGCAGGTAATGAGAAGAACTTTGGTAAAGTTAGGTTAAAATTTCATGAAGACTTAGTGAGAGGAGTTGTTGATAAACAACAATGTGCCAACAAATCAGACGATGCCAGACAGTGGATCATGATCGCCAATGTCAGCTCAAGACACAGGGTTCACAGCGTCTTTTCTGTTTCATTCTAAAGACAAATAAATCTCATATTTAAAGATCCTTTCACCAAAGAAGAGTATGCTATGACTACCTCGGAGCAAGGTGGTCCCGATTTTGTTCCTAAAGTGAGAAACTGTGCCACCATAATCTACCTGCTACATGATCTAAATGTTGAAAATCAATCAATCATACATATACACACTAAACTTTTATTTCAAGAATAGTAAGGTTCTTAATAATTTAAAAATTAATTTATGATACAATTTTCAATACTTCTGATGCAGGTTAGCTATCCTACTAAAAAAGCAGCCATATAATTAAATATGTTATAGCATAGCAGACGAAAAAACTTTCTTATGTAAATATTTTTATCATTATATGTAGAGTAAATAACATTGGAGTCAAGATGCTATTAATCTTTCAAGACATCTTTTCCCCCATTTTTTTTAGTCTATGAAGAATAATGTCAATTGGCCCTATTGTCCACAGAAACTTATATCTAAGAAAATAAGGTTGTCTAAATGAAGATCAATACATACTTCTAAAACATACCGACTAACTTCTAAAACATACCGACTAACTTCCAATACATACCGACTAACTTGCATCTCCTTCAAGTGTGCCCTAAATATATTCCAATCTTGATCTTTACCATTTTCTAAGACAGTTTTCTTAAAAGTGTTGTCAATACTAAAAGTTCTAAATTGAAACATAAACAAATCTGGTGACTTAGAATGCTTTGGTATGACAATAGTAGGTAAATGCATGGCAACACGAATGGAGATCCTCATGGCCGATGGATGTATCTCTGTCACCTGAAATATCAAATAACAGTGGTAGTAAATAAGATGAACATTGTTTTCTCATGTTAAGATAAGTTGTTTTCCTGAATAATTTGAAGTAAGAACATAGTCCATTGATAGTAATGCAGGGGTTAAAAAATCTTGGACCACCTCACTAGCCCAGGGCTAGCATACTACCAAATATTACTAGCCTGAATCTATGAACCACTAGTCCTGGTCAATACCGTGATTTCATGAATCCGACTTGCAGACTTGAACCCTTGTACAACTATCTTTCTTTTCAGATCTGGTATTGCTTTTTATTTCAGTTCAGGTCACTGTAAGGCCAAAAAAAAAATATGTGTGTTTATGGTCACATGTCAAAAAAATCCTGGGTCGGTCGGCATTGATTTTTTTTTTATTTTACTATCGGCAAAACCGGAAATAGTCGTTCCCGGTTCCGGAATCCGATATTTGATTTCTTGAAATTTCCGGTAAGCCGTCATTTGTTGAAGCTGTTTTATGACGAGAATACGCAGTTTTCTACCTTCTTTGCTCTCAATTTCGACAAAAAGGTAGCAGTTGAATAAATAAAACATTGCTGCTGATTAAACAACATATAATATATATGAATATAAGTAGATATGCGAATATTGACTAGTTTCTCAATATCCGATATATATTTTTACTAGCACGTCGGGCATACAGCTGATTATTTCAGCTAGCCCAAATGTGGAAATTACTAGTCCCGGGCGTCGGGCTAGGAAAATTTTTAACCCCTGTAATGTAATTATTATTAAAACTAAGGTTCTCCTCTCTCAGGCATAGGTGACATTAACAGATTTTGGCTATCCTGTTTAGTTCTCCTCTCTCAGGCATAGGTGACATTAACAGATTTTGTCTATTCTGTTTAGTTCTCCTCTCTCAGGCATAGGTGACATTAACAGATGTTGTCTATTCTCCTTAGTTCTCCTCTCTCAGGCATAGGTGACATTAACAGATTTTGGCTATTCTGTTTAGTTCTCCTCTCTCCGGCATAGATGACATTAACAGATTTTGGCTATCCTGTTTAGTTCTCCTCTCTCAGGCATAGGTGACATTAACAGATGTTGTCTATTCTGTTTAGTTCTCCTCTCTCAGGCATAGATGACATTAACAGATGTTGTCTATTCTGTTTAGTTCTCCTCTCTCAGGCAGAGGTGACATTAACAGATGTTATCTATTCTGTTTAGTTCTCCTCTCTCGGGCATAGGTGACATTAACAGATTTTGGCTATCCTGTTTAGTTCTCCTCTCTCAGGCATAGGTGACATTAACAGATTTTGTCTATTCTGTTTAGTTCTCCTCTCTCGGGCATAGGTGACATTAACAGATTTTGGCTATCCTGTTTAGTTCTCTCTCAGGCATAGGTGACATTAACAGATGTTGTCCATTCTGTTTAGTTCTCCTCTCTTGGGCATAGGTGACATTAACAGATTTTGACTATCCTGTTTAGTTCTCCTCTCTCAGGCATAGGTGACATTAACAGATTTTGTCTATTCTGTTTAGTTCTCCTCTCTCTCAGGCATAGGTGACATTAACAGATTTTGGCTATCCTGTTTAGTTCTCCTCTCTCAGGCATAGGTGACATTAACAGATGTTGTCTATTCTGTTTAGTTCTCCTCTCTCAGGCATAGATGACATTAACAGATGTTGTCTATTCTGTTTAGTTCTCCTCTCTCAGGCATAGGTGACATTCACAAATTTTGGCTATCCTGTTTAGTTCTCCTCTCTCAGGCATAGATGACATTAACAGATATTGTCTATCCTGTTTAGTTCTCCTCTCTCAGGCATAGATGACATTAACAGATTTTGTCTAGCCTGTTTAGTTCTCCTCTCTCAGGCATAGATGACATTAACAGATGTTGTCTATTCTGTTTAGTTCTCCTCTCTCAGGCATAGATGACATTAACAGATGTTGTCTATTCTGTTTAGTTCTCCTCTCTCAGGCATAGGTGACCTTAACAGATGTTGTCTATTCTGTTTAGTTCTCCTCTCTCAGGCATATATAGGTGACATTAACAGATGTTGTCTATTCCTGTTTAGTTCTCCTCTCTCAGGCATAGGTGACATTAACAGATTTTGTCTATCCTGTTTAGTTCTCCTCTCTCAGGCATATGTGACCTTAACAGATGTTGTCTATTCTGTTTAGTTCTCCTCTCTCAGGCATAGGTGACATTAACAGATGTTGTCTATTCCTGTTTAGTTC
The DNA here is from genome assembly GCA_963680875.1 of Bathymodiolus brooksi. Classification (NCBI taxonomy): domain Eukaryota; kingdom Metazoa; phylum Mollusca; class Bivalvia; order Mytilida; family Modiolidae; genus Bathymodiolus; species Bathymodiolus brooksi. The sequence goes on from OY804581.1 coordinate 124,643,321, forward strand.
TCCTCTCTCAGGCATAGGTGACATTAACAGATGTTGTCTATTCCTGTTTAGTTCTCCTCTCTCAGGCATAGGTGACATTAACAGATTTTGGCTATTCTGTTTAGTTCTCCTCTCTAGGGCATAGGTGACATTAACAGATGTTGTCTATTCTGTTTAGTTCTCCTCTCTCAGGCATAGGTGACATTAACAGATGTTGTCTATTCTGTTTAGTTCTCCTCTCTCAGGCATAGGTGACATTAACAGATTTTGGCTATTCCTGTTTAGTTCTCCTCTCTCAGGCATAGGTGACATTAACAGATTTTGGCTATCCTGTTTAGTTCTCCTCTCTCAGGCATAGGTGACATTAACAGATGTTGTCTATTCTGTTTAGTTCTCCTCTCTCGGGCATAGGTGACATTAACAGAATTTGGCTATTCTGTTTAGTTCTCCTCTCTCAGGCATAGATGACATTAACAGATTTTGGCTATCCTGTTTAGTTCTCCTCTCTCAGGCATAGGTGACATTAACAGATGTTGTCTATTCTGTTTAGTTCTCCTCTCTCAGGCATAGATGACATTAACAGATGTTGTCTATTCTGTTTAGTTCTCCTCTCTCAGGCATAGGTGACATTCACAAATTTTGGCTATCCTGTTTAGTTCTCCTCTCTCAGGCATAGATGACATTAACAGATTTTGTCTATCCTGTTTAGTTCTCCTCTCTCAGGCATAGGTGACATTAACAGATTTTGGCTATTCTGTTTAGTTCTCCTCTCTCAGGCATAGATGACATTAACAGATTTTGTCTATCCTGTTTAGTTCTCCTCTCTCAGGCATAGATGACATTAACAGATGTTGTCTATTCTGTTTAGTTCTCCTCTCTCAGGCATAGGTGACCTTAACAGATGTTGTCTATTCTGTTTAGTTCTCCTCTCTCAGGCATAGGTGACATTAACAGATGTTGTCTATTCTGTTTAGTTCTCCTCTCTCAGGCATAGGTGACATTAACAGATTTTGGCTATCCTGTTTAGTTCTCCTCTTTTGGGCATAGGTGACATTAACAGATGTTGTCTATTCTGTTTAGTTCTCCTCTCTCAGGCATAGGTGACATTAACAGATTTTGGCTATTCTGCTTAGTTCTCCTCTCTCAGGCATATGTGACCTTAACAGATGTTGTCTATTCTGTTTAGTTCTCCTCTCTCAGGCATATGTGACCTTAACAGATTTTGTCTATCCTGTTTAGTTCTCCTCTCTCAGGCATATGTGACCTTAACAGATGTTGTCTATTCTGTTTAGTTCTCCTCTCTCAGGCATAGGTGACATTAACAGATGTTGTCTATTCCTGTTTAGTTCTCCTCTCTCAGACATATGTGACATTAACAGATGTTGTCTATTCTGTTTAGTTCTCCTCTCTCAGGCATAGGTGACATTAACAGATTTTGGCTATTCTGTTTAGTTCTCCTCTCTCAAGCATAGGTGACATTAACAGATGTTGTCTATTCTGTTTAGTTCTCCTCTCTCAGGCATAGGTGACATTAACAGATTTTGGCTATTCTGTTTAGTTCTCCTCTCTCCGGCATATGTGACCTTAACAGATGTTGTCTATTCTGTTTAGTTCTCCTCTCTCAGGCATATGTGACCCTAACAGATTTTGTCTATCCTGTTTAGTTCTCCTCTCTCAGGCATATGTGACCTTAACAGATGTTGTCTATTCTGTTTAGTTCTCCTCTCTCAGGCATAGGTGACATTAACAGATGTTGTCTATTCCTGTTTAGTTCTCCTCTCTCAGACATAGGTGACATTAACAGATGTTGTCTATTCTGTTTAGTTCTCCTCTCTCAGGCATAGATTACATTAACAGATTTTGGCTATCCTGTTTAGTTCTCCTCTCTCAGGCATAGGTGACATTAACAGATTTTGGCTATCCTGTTTAGTTCTCCTCTCTCAGGCATAGGTGACATTAACAGATGTTGTCTATTCCTGTTTAGTTCTCCTCTCTCAGACATATGTGACATTAACAGATGTTGTCTATTCTGTTTAGTTCTCCTCTCTCAGGCATAGGTGACATTAACAGATGTTGTCTATTCTGTTTAGTTCTCCTCTCTCAGGCATATGTGACCCTAACAGATTTTGTCTATCCTGTTTAGTTCTCCTCTCTCAGGCATAGGTGACATTAACAGATGTTGTCTATTCTGTTTAGTTCTCCTCTCTCAGGCATAGATTACATTAACAGATTTTGGCTATCCTGTTTAGTTCTCCTCTCTCAGGCATAGGTGACATTAACAGATGTTGTCTATTCCTGTTTAGTTCTCCTCTCTCAGACATAGGTGACATTAACAGATGTTGTCTATTCTGTTTAGTTCTCCTCTCTCAGGCATAGATTACATTAACAGATTTTGGCTATCCTGTTTAGTTCTCCTCTCTCAGGCATAGGTGACATTAACAGATGTTGTCTATTCCTGTTTAGTTCTCCTCTCTCAGGCATAGGTGACATTAACAGATGTTGTCTATTCTGTTTAGTTCTCCTCTCTCGGGCATAGGTGACATTAACAGATTTTGGCTATTCTGTTTAGTTCTCCTCTCTCAGGCATAGGTGACATTAACAGATGTTGTCTATTCTGTTTAGTTCTCCTCTCTCAAGCATAGGTGACATTAACAGATGTTGTCTATTCTGTTTAGTTCTCCTCTCTCGGGCATAGGTGACATTAACAGATTTTGTCTATTCTGTTTAGTTCTCCTCTCTCAGGCATAGGTGACATTAACAGATTTTGTCTATCCTGTTTAGTTCTCCTCTCTCAGGCATATGTGACCTTAACAGATTTTGTCTATCCTGTTTAGTTCTCCTCTCTCAGGCATAGATGACATTAACAGATGTTGTCTATTCTGTTTAGTTCTCCTCTCTCAGGCATAGGTGACCTTAACAGATGTTGTTTATTCTGTTTAGTTCTCCTCTCTCAGGCATAGGTGACATTAACAGATGTTGTCTATTCCTGTTTAGTTCTCCTCTCTCAGGCATAGGTGACATTAACAGATTTTGGCTATCCTGTTTAGTTCTCCTCTTTTGGGCATAGGTGACATTAACAGATGTTGTCTATTCTGTTTAGTTCTCCTCTCTCAGGCATAGGTGACATTAACAGATTTTGGCTATTCTGCTTAGTTCTCCTCTCTCAGGCATATGTGACCTTAACAGATGTTGTCTATTCTGTTTAGTTCTCCTCTCTCAGGCATATGTGACCTTAACAGATTTTGTCTATCCTGTTTAGTTCTCCTCTCTCAGGCATATGTGACCTTAACAGATGTTGTCTATTCTGTTTAGTTCTCCTCTCTCAGGCATAGGTGACATTAACAGATGTTGTCTATTCCTGTTTAGTTCTCCTCTCTCAGACATATGTGACATTAACAGATGTTGTCTATTCTGTTTAGTTCTCCTCTCTCAGGCATAGGTGACATTAACAGATTTTGGCTATTCTGTTTAGTTCTCCTCTCTCAAGCATAGGTGACATTAACAGATGTTGTCTATTCTGTTTAGTTCTCCTCTCTCAGGCATAGGTGACATTAACAGATTTTGGCTATTCTGTTTAGTTCTCCTCTCTCCGGCATATGTGACCTTAACAGATGTTGTCTATTCTGTTTAGTTCTCCTCTCTCAGGCATATGTGACCCTAACAGATTTTGTCTATCCTGTTTAGTTCTCCTCTCTCAGGCATATGTGACCTTAACAGATGTTGTCTATTCTGTTTAGTTCTCCTCTCTCAGGCATAGGTGACATTAACAGATGTTGTCTATTCTGTTTAGTTCTCCTCTCTCAGACATAGGTGACATTAACAGATGTTGTCTATTCTGTTTAGTTCTCCTCTCTCAGGCATAGATTACATTAACAGATTTTGGCTATCCTGTTTAGTTCTCCTCTCTCAGGCATAGGTGACATTAACAGATTTTGGCTATCCTGTTTAGTTCTCCTCTCTCAGGCATAGGTGACATTAACAGATGTTGTCTATTCCTGTTTAGTTCTCCTCTCTCAGACATATGTGACATTAACAGATGTTGTCTATTCTGTTTAGTTCTCCTCTCTCAGGCATAGGTGACATTAACAGATGTTGTCTATTCTGTTTAGTTCTCCTCTCTCAGGCATAGATTACATTAACAGATTTTGGCTATCCTGTTTAGTTCTCCTCTCTCAGGCATAGGTGACATTAACAGATGTTGTCTATTCCTGTTTAGTTCTCCTCTCTCAGACATAGGTGACATTAACAGATGTTGTCTATTCTGTTTAGTTCTCCTCTCTCAGGCATAGATTACATTAACAGATTTTGGCTATCCTGTTTAGTTCTCCTCTCTCAGGCATAGGTGACATTAACAGATGTTGTCTATTCTGTTTAGTTCTCCTCTCTCGGGCATAGGTGACATTAACAGATTTTGGCTATTCTGTTTAGTTCTCCTCTCTCGGGCATAGGTGACATTAACAGATGTTGTCTATTCTGTTTAGTTCTCCTCTCTCAAGCATAGGTGACATTAACAGATTTTGTCTATTCTGTTTAGTTCTCCTCTCTCAGGCATAGGTGACATTAACAGATTTTGTCTATCCTGTTTAGTTCTCCTCTCTCAGGCATATGTGACCTTAACAGATTTTGTCTATCCTGTTTAGTTCTCCTCTCTCAGGCATATGTGACCTTAACAGATGTTGTCTATTCTGTTTAGTTCTCCTCTCTCAGGCATAGGTGACATTAACAGATGTTGTCTATTCCTGTTTAGTTCTCCTCTCTCAGACATATGTGACATTAACAGATGTTGTCTATTTTGTTTAGTTCTCCTCTCTCAGGCATAGGTGACATTAACAGATTTTGGCTATTCTGTTTAGTTCTCCTCTCTCAAGCATAGGTGACATTAACAGATGTTGTCTATTCTGTTTAGTTCTCCTCTCTCAGGCATAGGTGACATTAACAGATTTTGGCTATTCTGTTTAGTTCTCCTCTCTCCGGCATATGTGACCTTAACAGATGTTGTCTATTCTGTTTAGTTCTCCTCTCTCAGGCATATGTGACCTTAACAGATTTTGTCTATTCTGTTTAGTTCTCCTCTCTCAGGCATATGTGACCTTAACAGATTTTGTCTATTCTGTTTAGTTCTCCTCTCTCAGGCATATGTGACACTAACAGATTTTGTCTATCCTGTTTAGTTCTCCTCTCTCAGGCATATGTGACCTTAACAGATGTTGGCTATCCTGTTTAGTTCTCCTCTCTCAGGCATAGGTGACATTAACAGATTTTGGCTATCCTGTTTAGTTCTCTCTCAGGCATAGGTGACATTAACAGATGTTGTCTATTCTGTTTAGTTCTCCTCTCTCAGGCATAGGTGACATTAACAGATGTTGTCTATTCTGTTTAGTTCTCCTCTCTCAGGCATAGGTGACATTAACAGATTTCGGCTATTCTGTTTAGTTCTCCTCTCTCAGGCATAGGTGACATTAACAGATTTTGGCTATTATGTTTAGTTCTCCTCTCTCGGGCATAGGTGACATTAACAGATGTTTGCTATCCTGTTTAGTTCTCCTCTCTCGGGCATAGGTGACATTAACAGATTTTGTCTATTCTGTTTAGTTCTCCTCTCTCAGGCATAGGTGACATTAACAGATTTTGCCTATCCTGTTTAGTTCTCCTCTCTCAGGCATAGGTGACATTAACAGATGTTGTCTATTCTGTTTAGTTCTCCTCTCTCAGGCATAGGTGACATTAACAGATTTTGGCTATTCTGTTTAGTTCTCCTCTCTCAGGCATAGGTGACATTAACAGATTTTGGCTATTCTGTTTAGTTCTCCTCTCTCAGGCATAGATGACATTAACAGATGTTGTCTATTCCTGTTTAGTTCTCCTCTCTCAGGCATAGGTGACATTAACAGATGTTGTCTATTCTGTTTAGTTCTCCTCTCTCAGGCATAGGTGACATTAACAGATGTTGTCTATTCTGTTTAGTTCTCCTCTCTCAGGCATAGGTGACATTAACAGATTTTGGCTATTCTGTTTAGTTCTCCTCTCTCGGGCATAGGTGACATTAACAGATGTTGTCTATTCTGTTTAGTTCTCCTCTCTCAGGCATAGGTGACATTAACAGATTTTGGCTATTCTGTTTAGTTCTCCTCTCTCAGGCATAGGTGACATTAACAGATTTGGCTATCCTGTTTAGTTCTCCTCTCTCAGGCATAAGTGACATTAACAGATATTGGCTATTCCTGTTTAGTTCTTCTCTCTCACGCATAGGTGACATTAACAGATTTTGGCTATTCCTGTTTAGTTCTCCTCTCTCAGGCATAGGTGACATTAACAGATTTGGGCTATCCTGTTTAGTTCTCCTCTCTCAGGCATAGGTGACATTAACAGATATTGGCTATTCCTGTTTAGTTCTCCTCTCTCACGCATAGGTGACATTAATAGATTTTGGCTATCCTGTTTAGTTCTCCTCTCTCAGGCATAGGTGACCTTAGCTGAATTTGGCTATTCTGTTTAGCTTCTTTGGTATTCCTTGTCCCCTTTTTAACTATTTGGCTTTCCAATATCTTTTGATATTGAGCGTACCTGATGATGGCTATTGAGCATACCTGATGATGGTTATTGAGCATAGTACCTGATGATGTGTTATTGAGCATACCTGATGATGGTTATTGAGTGTACCTGATGATGATTATTGAGCGTACCTGATGATGTGTTATTGAATGTACCTGATGATGGTTATTGAGCGTACCTGATGATGGTTATTGAGCGTACCTGATGATGATTATTGAGCATACCTGATGATGGTTATTGAACGTACCTGATGATGGTTATTGAGCGTACCTGATGATGGTTATTGAGCGTACCTGATGATAGTTATTGAGCATACCTGATGATGGTTATTGAGCATACCTGATGATGTGTTATTGAGCGTACCTGATGATGGATATTGAGCGTACCTGATGATGGTTATTGAGAGTACCTGATGATGATTATTGAGCGTACCTGATGTTGTGTTATTGAGCGTACCTCATGATGGTTATTGAGCGTACCTGATGATGTGTTATTGAGCGTACCTGATGATGGTTATTGAGCGTACCTGATGATGGTTATTAAGCATACCTGATGATGGTTATTGAGCGTACCTGATGATGGTTATTGAGCATACCTAATGATGGTTATTGAGCGTACCTGATGATGGTTATTGAGCGTACCTGATGATGTGTTATTGAGTGTACCTGATGATGGTTATTGAGCGTACCTGATGATGGTTATTAAGCATACCTGATGATGGTTATTGAGCGTACCTGATGATGTGTTATTGAGCGTACCTAATGATGGTTATTGAGCGTACCTGATGATGGTTATTGAGCGTACCTGATGATGTGTTATTGAGCGTACCTGATGATGATTATTGAGCGTACCTGATGATGGTTATTGAGCGTACCTGATGATGATTATTGAGCGTACCTGATGATGTGTTATTGAGCGTACCTGATGATGATTATTGAGCGTACCTGATGATGTGTTATTGAGCGTACCTGATGATGTGTTATTGAGCGTACCTGATGATGATTATTGAGCGTACCTGATGATGATTATTGAGCGTACCTGATGATGTGTTATTGAGCATATGATGATGGTTATTGAGCGTACAAGATCAAAAGAAAGGTTGTGTATTGGACATAAATTCATACAATACAATACAGTATTGTCTAACCTGTTTTGACATCATATCTTTGTAAGCAGTAGCAGCTTCTACAATCTCTGGAGTTTTAAACGGATCAAAGAAACTCTGTAAAAAATAATAATATAGCAACATTATAACATTCTGAGATAGTTGTCAGAATACAAACATCAACTATTGTAAATTGTTAAGAAATAAGACATTTAACAGGTTTAAATATTAAAACTGAAAGGAATATACAGTGAAAAATGTCTCAACCGAAGCCTGTGAAAACCCAAATTCTATATAAACCGAACTTCTTTAAAGTTCCACTGTACGAAATGTTTGTTAATTTAACCTATATAAACCAAACAACTGTCTATTCCGAACAAAAAAGGCTAGTCCCACTATACTATAATTTGATATTGATGGTGGTTATGTACAGAAGCTTACAATTAAAAAGATGAACATATTTTTTAAAGGTTTTATTTAAAAGTATTTTAGAATTATAGAATATTGGATGTTTAATGACTGGTGAAAGACTACCATATGGCCCTCAATGCCATGAACTATTTGTATATTATTTATAGATTTTAACCAACATATTCTACCTTCCTAGCTAGTAGTCAGTTAACTATGTACATTGGCCCTGCTATTGATGCACAGTCCATGTAAATGTTGTCATTCATTTTCGTGACATTAAGTGGAAGCAATTCTGTGCAGGTTTTTTTTATAGTTTGTATATTTATGCATTATCATTGGAGATCCAGTTATCAAGAAGTGAGGGTTGGGATCCCATCAACCAGTTTAACCCTGCCACATTTTTGTGCCTGTCCCAAGCCAAGTCATAGTATTCCAATGCCATATGGTATGGTATTTTTTGTGTTCAGTGAGTTCAGTTAAGATGACGGGTGATTATTTGTTATGTTGATATTAGTGGAATTGATGTTTAAACTTTCTTTTCATAATTTTAATTACCGTAATCTCCCAGAAAAACTTGCTGATATAAGCCAACTGTAAATGTCCTATTCTTAGTTTCACTCTGTAGTCTAATTTGTCTGCAATGTTCTTGTCCTTCTTTGAAACAACTTCTTTATTGCTAAATTTTTCAACCTGTAAAGAAAAAATACACATATAAAGCAGCCTAGAATATTCACTGATCTATGTTGTGAAGTTTCTTACAAAAAATTCTTAGTTATACTATTGAGTGACAACAAAATATCTCTCAAATAAACTCTGTTGAGTTACTACACAATAAACTATCAATAAACTCTTGAAGACAAAATTTAATGCTTCAAAAAATCTTGAAGATTGTGTTCTTATTTTTCTTCAGTTAAGAAACTTAATTAATCCTCATTTCTATTAAGCATAATATAATTTGATAAAAGACATATCGAATAACAGAAATAAAAAAAAATGTATAAGAATCTCAACAAATTTCTACAAACCTTCAAGTCAAAGAATGGATCATCTTCTTTTTCTATGATTAAAATCTGAAAAAGAGGAATACAATGTATGCTGTGATAAAATCTGCAAACGAAACCTGAAAACTGGATATGATACTGTAAGAAAAGTCATAATAAAACCTTACTTGGGCCTAGATTATCAAGTAGAAATGGTCAAGTGTGGGTCAAGGAGCCACTTTCTTTGTGAGTCTGTCAGAAACACATCTATGAGATGGGTTTGAGCCCTGATACCCACATGAAGTCTTTTAATGTTTAACACACCTTCCCAATGCCTGGAGTTCACATGTCAATTCATTATAACATCGAATCATTTTTCATATGGTGTATATCTGCAATTTGTGCTCAATGACTATGCAGAGTTTGATAGAGAAAACTGTTGCCATTATAAATTACACAAACTAGGTATTCTCTCAGTGTTTCAGGAAGTGGCTCCTTGACCTCCTCTTGTCGCTGAAATTGATGATAAAAAAACAATAACCCAACTTTCTACAATATTTCAGTTCTATTGTGGCATTGTAGCTAAATTTGAACTTACAACTTTAATAGTGAAAGGCACTAGTTGTAAAGGTAGTTGAAATCCACCTACCATACGATCACGACCACAAAGGCTCTTAAAATCAAAATCAACAGAAATTGATCAATATATATTACTTACATTGGGATAGAGTGTATATTTTGTTAGATCTTTAATGGACATTTCTTTCAATCTACAGTTGAATGTTATCTTCTTTGGTTTCATAATCAGCTGACTTTCAAATCCTGTAAATAAAAGACAGAAAGGGAATAAAGTTCAAATAATGAGTGTCAAGCTACTATCACTGAGAGTATTGAATCCCATTGGTTGTGTGATGGTTAGCATGCTCACCTCGAGTGCAGTAAGTTGTGTGTTTGAGCAAAGAATGGGTCAAACCAAAGGCTATGACATTACTATTTGATGCTTCTTCTCTAAGCATGAATCATTAAGGAGTAAAACCAAAGACTGGTTGGCTCAGAATCAGGATAACATTTCTGAGTGGAGCGACAAGTCTATCCATGAACTGTTGTTTTAGTGAGTTAGCTCTATAAAAAGCGAATATCATTATCGTCTCATCGAATGTAACTTGTTCTCACCATGATAAAGCTGAAAAATTGCCCATTCTCCGTTAAGCAACAATCACTCATTAACACCTTTTAACATGGAATCTAAATCATGAATCGGTGTAGACAGATTTCACTGTTATATTTTAAAATACTAATATCTCCTTTTAACATGGAATCTAATTTACATATTAAATAACCTTTAAATTCCAACTGTGAAAATTGTTTATCTACATTGGATAGTTGTAGACTGACATCTTTAATACATGTAACAAGGTGGAGCTTTATTGTTGGTCTGTCACTAGAATCAACTGTAATTATAAAAAGTTAGTAAACATTACATAAGTACTTAATAGATATTTAATCAAGGTTAACAAGTCATGTGTCTTAACTATTAAATTTATCAAAGATTTACAGTACATTCTTAAGTCTTCTTTTAGAAAAAATATCTGAAATAGTGGATTCAAAACAAGTAGCTATTCCCAAAAAAAAGAGAGGATTAACCACCCATGAGACAATCATGATAGACAGGATTAACCACCCATGAGACAATCATGATAGACAGGATTAACCACCCACGAAACAATCATGATAGACAGGAGTAACCACCCACGAGACAATCATGATAGACAGGAGTAACCACCCACGAGACAATCATGATAGACAGGATTAACCACCCACGAGACAATCATGATAGACAGGATTAACCACCCACGAGACAATCATGATAGACAGGATTAACCACCCATGAGACAATCATGATAGACAGGATTAACCACCCATGAAACAATCATGATAGACAGGAGTAACCACCCACGAGACAATCATGATAGACAGGATTAACCACCCATGAGACAATCATGATAGACAGGATTAACCACCCACGAGACAATCATGATAGACAGGATTAACCACCCACGAGACAATCATGATAGACAGGATTAACCACCCACGAGACAATCATGATAGACAGGATTAACCACCCACGAGACAATCATGATAGACAGGATTAACCACCCACGAGACAATCATGATAGACAGGATTAACCACCCATGAAACAATCATGATAGACAGGAGTAACCACCCACGAGACAATCATGATAGACAGGATTAACCACCCACGAGACAATCATGATAGACAGGATTAACCACCCACGAGACAATCATGATAGACAGGATTAACCACCCACGAGACAATCATGATAGACAGGATTAACCACCCACGAGACAATCATGATAGACAGGATTAACCACCCACGAGACAATCATGATAGACAGGAGTAACCACCCACGAGACAATCATGATAGACAGGATTAACCACCCACGAGACAATCATGATAGACAGGATTAACCACCCACGAGACAATCATGATAGACAGGATTAACCACCCACGAGACAATCATGATAGACAGGATTAACCACCCACGAGACAATCATGATAGACAGGAGTAACCACCCACGAGACAATCATGATAGACAGGATTAACCACCCACGAGACAATCATGATAGACAGGAGTAACCACCCACGAGACAATCATGATAGACAGGATTAACCACCCATGAGACAATCATGATAGACAGGATTAACCACCCACGAGACAATCATGATAGACAGGATTAACCACCCACGAGACAATCATGATAGACAGGATTACCCACCCACGAGACAATCATGATAGACAGGATTACCCACCCACGAGACAATCATGATAGACAGGATTAACCACCCACGAGACTATCATGATAGACAGGATTAACCACCCACGAGACAATCATGATAGACAGGATTAACCACCCACGAGACAATCATGATAAGACAGGATTAACCACCCACGAGACAATCATGATAGACAGGATTAACCACCCACGAGACAATCATGATAGACAGGATTAACCACCCACAAGACAATCATGATAGACAGGATTAACCACCCACGAGACAATCATGATAGACAGGATTAACCACCCACGAGACAATCATGATAGACAGGATTAACCACCCACGAGACAATCATGATAGACAGGATTAACCACCCACGAGACAATCATGATAGACAGGATTAACCACCCACGAGACAATCATGATAGACAGGATTAACCACCCACGAGACAATCATGATAGACAGGATTAACCACCCACGAGACAATCATGATAGACAGGATTAACCACCCACGAGACAATCATGATAGACAGGATTAACCACCCACGAGACAATCATGATAGACAGGATTAACCACCCACGAGACAATCATGATAGACAGGATTAACCACCCACGAGACAATCATGATAGACAGGATTAACCACCCACGAGACAATCATGATAGACAGGATTAACCACCCACGAGACAATCATGATAGACAGGATTAACCACCCACGAGACAATCATGATAGACAGGATTAACCACCCACGAGACAATCATGATAGACAGGATTACCCACCCACGAGACAATCATGATAGACAGGATTACCCACCCACGAGACAATCATGATAGACAGGATTAACCACCCACGAGACAATCATGATAGACAGGATTAACCACCCACGAGACAATCATGATAGACAGGATTAACCACCCACGAGACAATCATGATAGACAGGATTAACCACCCACGAGACAATCATGATAGACAGGATTAACCACCCACGAGACAATCATGATAGACAGGATTAACCACCCACGAGACAATCATGATAGACAGGATTAACCACCCACGAGACAATCATGATACATGCATTCCTCATCTTTTATTATCCCTCCTTGTAACAATCAATAAAGACTAGAATAATTAGTTTTTTTTCTTCTTCTACAATATCTGACTGGAAATGGCAGCCAAAGGGCAGACTATAGTGATCTCTGTGTGTAATGATGAAGTTCACTTTAGACCCCCCCCCCCCCCCCTCCAGTTCACCATTACACAAATTTCTCTGTTTCTGTCCAAATTAATATATTATGTGTTGACTTACATCATACATTTTAGTTTTTTTCTTTCTGTTTTTCAATGTTTGGTAAAAAAAAATAATACCTTAATTTGGTTCGAGTTGATCAAAATTGAATAATTTAAACACAAAAATGTACATCTGGCCTTATGATCACAAAAATTTAAAGTACAATTTGAGTACTGGTTAAACACCCAATCAGTACACTGTATCCAATATAAAACATGTTCTGATTGGACGATTCTTAAGTACAAGTATTAAACTCATACTTGAACGTTTTATTAAAGTAGGGCCTGGGGCACTTTTTAATTAATATTGTTATCTTTGATATGGAATAATAAGATGTATGTAATTATCAATCAATTAATTAATGCTCTGTTGTATATTCTTTCAACTACTGTCTTTTCTCGGTAAATGATGACCTAGAATTTGAACTCTGTCATACCTTCATCGGCCATTTTTTTAAACTGATTACTCAATGTTGTTGTATAATTTGATAATCTACTGTCCCATCTCTCTAATGGAGGTGGATGGTGGCTAACATCAGCTAATACAAGATTTGGACCAGTTAATTTCTCATCAAGTTTTGCCAACCTGTTAAAAAAAACACGTTTACAATTAAAAAAAAAACTTTAAAATAAGTATGACTTAGAATATTTTTCTTACATTTATATTCACATAATTCTTATGATATAATAAAATTTTCTGTTATGACATTATTGAAATATTGCTTAGTGGCATTAAACACCAGTAACTCAGCACTCCTCAATCTTCAGATGCTAAAAACCTTAATTGCCACCAGTGTTTTAGGATTCCCATTTCCCGTTATCCGTGGTAAGTTAATTTTGGTCACAGGAAAGTGGATTTCCAAACCTTTGTTGTCCGTGGGCAAGTAAATTTTAACTACTGGATTGGAGAGTTCATTTCAAATGATTTCAAAACTTTCTCTTTTGCATAATTGTACAAATGAAGAATCATACTTTTATTTAAAATCCTGTTTTCATATGAGATCGTCATCATCATTCCGAGGGGATATTATAGTTTAGAGGAAGGAAACATGTGTGTTGTCAATATTCAGAGTACTGTCGTTGGTGGCTAAACGCTACCATTGGCAAAAGAAATCATAGGTGCATTCAGAGTACTGCTGTTGGTGGCTAAACGCTACCATTGGCAAAAGTAATCATAGGTGCATTCAGAGTACTGCTGTTGGTGGCTAAACGCTACCATTGGCAAAAGTAATCATAGGTGCATTCAGAGTACTGCTGTTGGTGGCTAAACGCTACCATTGGCAAAAGTAATCATAGGTGCATTCAGAGTACTGTCGTTGGTGGCTAAACGCTACCATTGGCAAAAGTAATCATAGGTGCATTCAGAGTACTGCTGTTGGTGGCTAAACGCTACCATTGGCAAAAGTAATCATAGGTGCATTCAGAGTACTGCTGTTGGTGGCTAAACGCTACCATTGGCAAAAGTAATCATAGGTGCATTCAGAGTACTGCTGTTGGTGGCTAAACGCTACCATTGGCAAAAGTAATCATAGGTGCATTCAGAGTACTGCTGTTGGTGGCTAAATGCTACCATTGGCAAAAGTAATCATAGGTGCATTCAGAGTACTGCTGTTGGTGGCTAAACGCTACCATTGGCAAAAGTAATCATAGGTGCATTCAGAGTACTGTCGTTGGTGGCTAAACGCTACCATTGGCAAAAGTAATCATAGGTGCATTCAGAGTACTGCTGTTGGTGGCTAAACGCTACCATTGGCAAAAGTAATCATAGGTGCATTCAGAGTACTGCTGTTGGTGGCTAAACGCTACCATTGACAAAAGTAATCATAGGTGCATTCAGAGTACTGCTGTTGGTGGCTAAACGCTACCATTGGCAAAAGTAATCATAGGTGCATTCAGAGTACTGCTGTTGGTGGCTAAACGCTACCATTGGCAAAAGTAATCATAGGTGCATTCAGAGTACTGCTGTTGGTGGCTAAACGCTACCATTGGCAAAAGTAATCATAGGTGCATTCAGAGTACTGCTGTTGGTGGCTAAACGCTACCATTGGCAAAAGTAATCATAGGTGCATTCAGAGTACTGCTGTTGGTGGCTAAACCCTACCATTGGCAAAAGTAATCATAGGTGCATTCAGAGTACTGCTGTTGGTGGCTAAACACTACCATTGGCAAAAGTAATCATAGGTGCATTCAGAGTACTGCTGTTGGTGGCTAAACGCTACCATTGGCAAAAGTAATCATAGGTGCATTCAGAGTACTGCTGTTGGTGGCTAAACGCTA
Organism: Bathymodiolus brooksi; assembly: GCA_963680875.1. NCBI lineage: Eukaryota > Metazoa > Mollusca > Bivalvia > Mytilida > Modiolidae > Bathymodiolus > Bathymodiolus brooksi. The sequence continues at coordinate 124,658,719 of OY804581.1, forward strand.
CCATTGGCAAAAGTAATCATAGGTGCATTCAGAGTACTGCTGTTGGTGGCTAAATGCTACCATTGGCAAAAGTAATCATAGGTGCATTCAGGGTACTGCTGTTGGTGGCTAAACGCTACCATTGGCAAAAGTAATCATAGGTGCATTCAGAGTACTGCTGTTGGTGGCTAAACGCTACCATTGGCAAAAGTAATCATAGGTGCATTCAGAGTACTGCTGTTGGTGGCTAAACGCTACCATTGGCAAAAGTAATCATAGGTGCATTCAGGGTACTGCTGTTGGTGGCTAAACGCTACCATTGGCAAAAGTAATCATAGGTGCATTCAGAGTACTGCTGTTGGTGGCTAAACGCTACCATTGGCAAAAGTAATCATAGGTGCATTCAGAGTACTGCTGTTGGTGGCTAAACGCTACCATTGGCAAAAGTAATCATAGGTGCATTCAGAGTACTGCTGTTGGTGGCTAAATGCTACCATTGGCAAAAGTAATCATAGGTGCATTCAGGGTACTGCTGTTGGTGGCTAAACGCTACCATTGGCAAAAGTAATCATAGGTGCATTCAGAGTACTGCTGTTGGTGGCTAAACACTACCATTGGCAAAAGTAATCATAGGTGCATTCAGAGTACTGCTGTTGGTGGCTAAACGCTACCATTGGCAAAAGTAATCATAGGTGCATTCAGAGTACTGCTGTTGGTGGCTAAACGCTACCATTGGCAAAAGTAATCATAGGTGCATTCAGGGTACTGCTGTTGGTGGCTAAACGCTACCATTGGCAAAAGTAATCATAGGTGCATTCAGAGTACTGCTGTTGGTGGCTAAACACTACCATTGGCAAAAGTAATCATAGGTGCATTCAGAGTACTGCTGTTGGTGGCTAAACACTACCATTGGCAAAAGTAATCATAGGTGCATTCAGAGTACTGCTGTTGGTGGCTAAACACTACCATTGGCAAAAGTAATCATAGGTGCATTCAGAGTACTGCTGTTGGTGGCTAAACGTTACCATTGGCAAAAGTAATCATAGGTGCATTCAGAGTACTGCTGTTGGTGGCTAAACGTTACCATTGGCAAAAGTAATCATAGGTGCATTCAGAGTACTGCTGTTGGTGGCTAAACGCTACCATTGGCAAAAGTAATCATAGGTGCATTCAGAGTACTGCTGTTGGTGGCTAAACGTTACCATTGGCAAAAGTAATCATAGGTGCATTCAGAGTACTGCTGTTGGTGGCTAAACGCTACCATTGGCAAAAGTAATCATAGGTGCATTCAGAGTACTGCTGTTGGTGGCTAAACGCTACCATTGGCAAAAGTAATCATAGGTGCATTCAGAGTACTGCTGTTGGTGGCTAAACGTTACCATTGGCAAAAGTAATCATAGGTGCATTCAGAGTACTGCTGTTGGTGGCTAAACGCTACCATTGGCAAAAGTAATCATAGGTGCATTCAGAGTACTGCTGTTGGTGGCTAAACGCTACCATTGGCAAAAGTAATCATAGGTGCATTCAGAGTACTGCTGTTGGTGGCTAAACGCTACCATTGGCAAAAGTAATCATAGGTGCATTCAGAGTACTGCTGTTGGTGGCTAAACGCTACCATTGGCAAAAGTAATCATAGGTGCATTCAGAGTACTGCTGTTGGTGGCTAAATGCTACCATTGGCAAAAGTAATCATAGGTGCATTCAGAGTACTGCTGTTGGTGGCTAAACGTTACCATTGGCAAAAGTAATCATAGGTGCATTCAGAGTACTGCTGTTGGTGGCTAAACGCTACCATTGGCAAAAGTAATCATAGGTGCATTCAGAGTACTGCTGTTGGTGGCTAAACGCTACCATTGGCAAAAGTAATCATAGGTGCATTCAGAGTACTGCTGTTGGTGGCTAAACGCTACCATTGGCAAAAGTAATCATAGGTGCATTCAGAGTACTGTCGTTGGTGGCTAAACGCTACCATTGGCAAAAGTAATCATAGGTGCATTCAGAGTACTGCTGTTGGTGGCTAAACGCTACCATTGGCAAAAGTAATCATAGGTGCATTCAGAGTACTGTCGTTGGTGGCTAAACGTTACCATTGGCATAAAATAATCACCATTGGCAAGACATTTGTACTAATGATGACCAATAATAGCTACCGTTGGCTATCATTCTAACAGGCTGTCTAAGGTGATGTTAGCGTTGGTAAGTCACATGTTCATACAAATCCAAAATGGCGACATCTTTACCAGTCCAAACCACAGGGACGTGCTCCCCACCATTAAATTTGTGCCACTAATTTTTTTACTATCAATGTGTTACCCACTGCAAAATCACTATCAATGTGCTACCCACTAAAAAATAACATGCGATTTTTCAGTGGGCAACACACTGATAGTAAAAATAATTTAGTGAAAAAAAGTCTCTGTGTTCCAAACCGGCAAGATTTGCAAGGATTGATTTTCCCGCTGTAACTGGGTATTAATTTAATTAATGTTTGTATTCAAATGGTAAATGAAATAACTGGACCTTAATTTATTTTGAAAATAATTATGCAATATTAATCCCTGCACTTTTCTAAATAAATTTGAATATATTGTAATTGGTCTGTGTGTTTTGTCTGTCCGTATTGATATAAACATTCACATAGTTCCATATAAATTTACCATTGGTCAAAATGCCAGTCACAGGTATGCCATTGGTACAATTGATAAATAAGTTACCATTGGCAAAAATATAGAGTTCAGAGTTAATTTGTCAAATTATGGTACCAACAGTGCCCAATGGTACCAATGTTAAAGTTGAATGGTACCAACGAAACTACTCTGAACGCAGCCAATATCAGGGAAATGCTTGTTCTGTTCTGGTATTTTCCTCCTGTAATGACGGAGCACTCCCACTTGGGATATTATATACTATCTTAACTTACTTTAATATATTAATAAAATGATTAGAGTAAAAGATAAATTTATATAGGTTAAAAAAAAGAAGAATATGGAAAGTTTGTTAAAGTTGTATGCCTCTCAACAATGAAAATTTAAATGGATAAAAACTAGAGACAAAATATATAGTGATGCTTTAAGGAACCATTCTTTTGTTCCATTTTGAAAAACTCAAATATGATGAACCAAAAGGATCAAATGTTTTAATGATATTACTGTACAAAGATTACCCTACATTAGCTAAACACAACAGCTTTATTACTGGATCAAATGTCTTTCATCTAAATAACATTAAATCGAGCGACGAAATGAAGAATTAATCAGGGAAAGTAAATTTTTTCTGTGGGCAAGTCATTTTTTGGTATGCACTTTCCCATGGAAAGTTGCTGTTGTAGAAAAATCCTAGAACACTTGTCACTATAAAGCTGTTTGAAATATTTCACAGAATTATCTCATTTTAAATATTGACATAACCGCATTGGTGGTGTAATGATTAGCGTGTATGCCTCGAGTGCAGTAGATAGATAGTGGGTTTGACTCCTGATTGGGTCAAACCAAAGACTATAAAATTGGTATTTGTTGCTTCTCTGCTAAGGAGGTATCATTAAGGAGAAAGACCAAAGACTGGTTGGCTCCAAATCAGAACAATGTGTCCGAATGAGGCGACATGTCTATCTGAGGACTTGTTTCAGTAAGCTAGCACTTAACAAATTCAATTAAGCATGTTAGTCTAGTACAAACTGGACCTCATCATCATCACATTGAAAATTAACTTGTTCTCGCCATGATATAGCTGACAAATTGCTCACTCACTCACTCACTTAAATATTTACCTTTCCTGCATATTATCAACAAATTTCTTTAGAGAGCGCATGACAGTTTGATCAAACATAACTGACACATTGTGACAGGTTAAACCTGCAGCATTCTCTATATAACTATATACTGGTCCAAAATCTGGGCACTTTGGTAACACCTGTTGATAGAAAAAATGCATTGCTGTGGTGGTTATGTACAAAAACTGAACACATCTTATCATGAGGCTTACATAACAGCCATGGACCAGTCAAACACACCTGACATAATCTGGGCACTTTGTTTAATACCTGTTGACAGAAATGTTTTATTGTAGTTATGGTTATGTACATAAAGGGCTGTTTAAAAAAAAATGGCTCCACCATGTGAAAAAAATGTCCAAATTAAACTCACTCCTAAAAACTTTCTGCTGATAATTTTCAATGTTGTATACATTGAAGTAAATGAAACAAGAAAGAAACTATGAACAGATAAGCAATAAATTTTTAAGAAACTTTTATTGAACACAAATTGGCATAAAAAACATGTAAAACACATACTTATTCTATATCAGTTAAACAATCTTTAGTCTCAATTATTTTGTATAATGGTTTCTCAATGCAACTGATATAAATAACTTTTTGTGCAAAATATTGGGTTATTGGTAGTTGTAGTTTTTCTTAAAAGCTATTTTTTATGAAAAATTCTCAATATTTTTGTCCAATTTTATTACCTGATAAAAGTTTTTATTATCAAAATAATAACGAATATTTTTACTTAAGACAGCCAAATTTTCAAACTTTAAAGACAAGTAGCCATTTGTAAAAAAAAAATCACATTGATTCTTTGAACGATCGCAAAATAATTGGTTGTAGAAAAAACAATTTGTCTATTTTTGTTGCACTCTTGACATTTTATAATAAAGAAAAAAAAGAAGAAAATATCACATTTTAAAATGTCAACATTGATCTGTGATGTTACTGTTAACTCATACAATAATTTTTACCTGTTTCAATGAAATATTTGTACAGAAATGACAGTATTTGGAAATTTGTAACAATTTTTTGCCATACCACTTTAATACCCAGTTTTAGTAGCAATATTTTTAATTACATTTGAAAAATTGTATTATACCACTCTAATATATTAGACAAATCATAAAGAAATAATTCGAATATTTTTATAGGCTAGAAAAGGCAATTTATTATAAATTATCATTATTTTATCAGGATATGTTGCACTCCTGACATTATATTGCCATCAAGAAAAAGAAGAGTTATTAACTTAAAAACAATTCACAGAGGAAAAAATCAGTTGGTGTTCTTTCAAGCATTAGTTTTACCAAGTTTTAATGATAATTGTTTCTTAAAGTAACATTTTTCTAGTTATTTGTAACTTGTTTACAGCCATACTTCTCGAAAATTCCAACTTATTTTTTAAATATACTCATACCTATTAACCCTCCCCCTTTGCGCGGGAGTCTCCCGCATAAGAGCCTTATCTCCCACATGGACTGGGTCTCCTGCGCGGGAGACATTAATCTCCTGCACACACCTTTTCCTCCCGCACGATCTCCTCCCAACAAAAAAATCAAGTACAATAAAATCTTGACCAACATTTTGCGATCAATATTTCTGGAAATTCCCCATTTGGAACTCCCGCGCTGATGAAAAATGCCGAAAGATATGAATGGTAAAGGTGTTTAAATGATATCCGGTTATTGATCTGTTTGACACCTTTACAGGTAAATTGGGTCATGGAGATTAATTAAGGTGTTGATGATTATACAACAATTATCCACTGATTGACAGTTAATTGGGGATAAGGAAGTGGGTTTGTGGCACACGCTTAGATGATTAGAAGTGTGATAGCGGCAATTAAAAATAGTTATAAACTGTTGTGCAAACAGGAGTCGGACAACCTTTGATACCGAAGAAAACTTCTTATTTCGATCAAACGTGCAATGAATTCATTTCGGATTGAGTTGTTATGGCTTGTTTGGGACCAAAGCCGATCAAAGTATTATTTAAGGACTAAGTTCCAGGATGGAATTGATAAACCACAAAAATGCCAAAACGTATGCTATCACCCAACGCACCAGCAGCAAAGTGACTTTTTAATTTTAGTGCTCTATGACTTTATTGTTCAGAACATTCTGTCTTCATTGTTATTGCTTTGTTATAACCTTATGATTATGAATGATTATGAATAAATTATAAATACAGTTTTTATCCTTCATTCATCATATGAAACACTACTAATAAGACAGAAATGTAAACAATATATATTGAAATGGGATGCAGTTGGTTCAATACTGAAACAAACAAAAAGAAAACATCAATTAACAATAAAAACATGCATCAAATACGTCGATAAAAAATCTCCAGCCAAAAATTTACAAATCTCCAGTTGTAGCATAGCAACTCTATCACATGTATGCAACTACAAGGTACAATTTTGTGCGTTTAAAGGCGACGCACAAAATCTCCCCCTTAGAAGAGTTGGTAGGGGGGAGATCTCCCCCCTAGCATTTCCCAGAGGTTAACAGGTATGTATACTATACAAAAACATTTAAAACATGTATTAATCTAAATTAATATTGAAAATAGATGCTTAATGTACAATTACAAGTATTTTTTGGATACTTAGAAAATTGATTATATCAAATTTCAATGATATTTAAATATTTATGTCAGGAGTGCAACATTTACATGGTCAACCATAAATTATCTATAAGAAAAGAGATAAATGCATTTATCATAAACTTTATTCAGTCAATTAATCTCCAATAGCTAATGAACCTAGAAAACATGTTCCCTTGTCAGAGAATGTCTCTAGTATTAATACCTAATAGATATTAAAGCATCAGACCATTTAAAATGAACAAAAATGCTTTATTACATAAAATTAAAAGCACATAAAATGCTATTGACACTTTTAATTTTTTCAAACATTATTCTAAACTTGACAGAATCTCATTTTATTTAAATCATCCATATAAAAAGCTATAATTTAGACTGTGTAGAAGATCACTTAAAACTAGTTGCACTCCTGACATGAATCAAATGCTTCTGTGAGAGATATTTTATGTATCTCAAACAGGTAAATGGGTTTTATCTGTTCTCTTGGTCAGTCTCTGTTGAAATAGAAAGACAAATGTGATTTTAGTTACATTTAAAATAAAATATGTCTAAGAAAATATCAAATGTTGCACTCCTGACATTTGAGGGTGCTGCCTTTAATGTGACATTCTTGGCCTTACTACTGATTTTAGTGTATACTTTAACTATGGTTTTGAAGCAGCAATGATGTATTAAGATTTATTTATACCCCATATCTTTGAAAACTAAAAGACAACATTTCTACAATGTAATTTAGGAAAACTTGCATAAATGTTTGTTGCACTCCTGACTAGGTACATCTTTTTTACAAAGCCATATTTTTATGCAATAATAAATGTGAAGCATGATCTATTGCTATCTTAAAGTATGTCAACATATCAAAGTTTGCGATGAAATAGATTTTGATAACATATTGTTTGATTTAGCACTGTGGTAGGTTGTTGAAAATTAAGGATTTTTTAAAGTGTCACATAAAAGTGTTGCACTCCTGACAATTTTGACATGTTTTTTGGACATATTTTTTTTGTTATTCTAGATATCTTAAAGATTTTTTGCAGTAACAAACATCAAATCATTACAGATCTTTTGAACTATTTAGATCCAATAAAATCATAAAAATGAGTAAATTAGACAGCTATAGCAGTAGGAGCCATTTTTTTTTAAACCGCCCTAAAGTGAAACACACCTCATCATGAAGTATAAATTATGGGCCAGTCAAATACACCTTATATAATATGTAATAAAGGACCAGGAATAACCATGAACATCCCAAAAAAGATGTGTGAAAAATATGAACTATGAATTCCATTTAGGGCCGACATCCACGACTTCCCATAAATAACCAGTCAAGATCTACGATGAATATCAATTAAGGAAGTCAAGAAGACTCTGTACATCTCAGTGTGGGAAACGACTGCTCGCCAACTCGCCAAACGCGAGTGGAAATTTCGGGTGGCGAGTAAGATCCACTTTATACTCGCCGGTCTGGCGAGTAACAGCTTTAAAATATTATAGCTCCCAAACAGTTAAATTTTCTGTTAACTGTGTCATTTATCCAACATTTTATTAATCATAATTCATTGTACTTGATAAGAAAACATTCCGCCATGACACTTCATTTCTGTCAACAGAAAGATTAAGTATACAATCCCGATCCCGCATAATTTTGCCAAGGTCGATTTCACGATTAAATGAAATATTGTTTCATTACAAATAGATGTGATGACTTTTAAAATTAATGCAAATAAAATAATTTGGTTTTGAAATATTTCAAACGAATTCATAGAGAAAACCGAAGCAAAAACATAAAGTTAAATATGCGTCGGAATACATGTTTTATATGACACTGATGATGAGCCAGTTGATGAAGACGAAGACAACGAAATTGAGGAAGAAGAGATCAACGCAGCTCTTAAGAGAGTGTTGATCCTTCTTGACCAAGTTAATGACTTGTCAAAATCTGCAAAATAAATTGTTGAACATTACTGTATTGTTTATTTGGTATTTGTTGGCGAGTTTAAAAAAATGTCACTCGCCAAACATGGCAAGCTCTATTTCATTTTGGCGAGTACTTGTTTCAGTCCACTCACCATTTTGGCGAGTGTTTGAAAAAAATGGTTTCTAACACTGACATCTGAACTTCATATACAGACCAAGAGCCTCGTATCGGGTAAAAGTCATCCACATCTTCCCATGAGTTTCAAACTAAGGATAAGTCAAGTGCATTCACACATCCAGAGATAATTTTAGAGAATTCCACCAAGATCCCAATATAGAAAATGCAAATAACAAACAAGTCAAGATCATCTTGCTATGAGGGTTCACATAAGGATATCATACCATAAGACTCACATAACAGACAAGAAAAGATACATCATAATTTGATTCAAATAATAAACAAGTGAAACACACCTCAGCATGAATAAAGTAATTCTGTTCCTAAACATTTTATGTCTTACCTGTCTGTAACTAAAGGTGATAAGCTTCTTATCTGATTCTGTTCTCAGCAATTCTAAGTAAGCACCAGAAGCTCCTGAAATAAACACATGGAGAGTTGTATGTCAACTTCATCATCAACGAATGGTGTAAAACAATATGTTGATACAGATCAACCTCACTTTCATTTGCCACATGGAAGAAGTAAAATTTGTGGATACCAATTTCCAAGATTGTAGGGAAATATCAAATGTTTGAGGATCATTCTCATGATTTATAGATCACTCTTAATTGGTCTGTCAAGAATAAAAAATAGTTTCATAGAAAATACCCTGGTGACTTTAAGATGGAGAACATCAATATAGAATGCTGTTCCTTGACTTATAATTTTTATCGGAGCTTCTAATAAATTTTCTTTAATGTTAAATTTGAGTAGTTTCATATTTTCAGTGGTTTAATTATTCTTTACCGTATGTGAGAAAATTATCAAGGCAAGAACATATGGTGAACAGCATACATTCCTTGAAAATAAAAGGTTGGCATTTTGGCGGGACACATTTTTTCTAACTTCTGCTGCAAGAGTACCGGTAAGTACCAAAAATATCAAGCTTCAGATTCAATTCAAACGTGGACCAAACTCCACTTCCTCCCTAGAGTCTCTAGGCATGCAATCTTGACCATTAAGCCATGCAAGATTGTAAAAAAAAGGTAGATGGCATCAGAGATGTACAAATTGCTACTGTCAAGTAGGAGATATGGAGTCTAATGTTAACCACAGGGTCCTCTACTAATGGCACAAAGTCTCAAATCCAAAATGTAAATAAAAAAAAATGTGGAATTTTTTGTTAATTAAAATTGATCTGTATTTTATCTGTCTAAAGCTAGTTTTAAATTTTCAAGCCAGCTTAAATATATAGAACTTGAGTTAATGCTTGGGGAAAAAATCATTTTGTCCATAATTAAGGGACATAACTTGGAAACAACAAATGTATATCTTAAATTCAAACTTAACCTGTATTTTATCTGTTTAAAGCTACTTTTAAAATTTCAAGTAAATCGAAAAACTAAAATTTAGATAATGTCCACAAATCAAAAGTTTATGCCCGCCCTTCATCAAACTTGTAACCATGTTCGACTTTGTCACCATTCAGCTAAAAAAATTACTTCAAAATATTCCCTATGCAAATGAAGATGATTATTAAATTTTCCCCATTTGTTTCTTAATCACAGTTGCCCAATTTTTTGGAGGACAATGCTTAAAATTACTACCAAGTTAAAAAGTCAAGGATAGCATAGCCAGAAGTGTTAATGTCTGCAATTATGGGTTATTTTCCTCTGTCATTTTATTGAGGAGAAACATTAGTTTAAGCATTAAAAAGATTTTTTTTAAAGTTTTACAATGTGTATCTGTTAGATATTGTGCTATTATCACTGTGTTTTGTGTGCAAGTCGTCTCCAACCTTCACTTAATAGCCATTATCTACTCTTGTAATGCCCAGATATATACTAATGATGTTACATGGGGGAAGAGGTAAACATGTCTATATTGTGATCAATATACAAAATATTCAATTATACTTAAATCTAAAAATGTAATTATAATCATTTAATGTAATTCTTTGCTGTATTATAGGGAAGTAAAAGAAAGTACATTTTATATGGAGTGTAAAGCAACAACAAAATATAGACATATACAGTAGCCCCCCTCTTATAAGGCCACTCCCATCAAAGGCCCACCCCTTTTACCAGGCCATATTTCAGATGTGCTGAGATAGTAAAATGCTACTAAACTGTCCCCCTCAAGAGAGGCCACTCTCACCAAAGGCCCACCCCTTTAACCAGGCCATATTTCAGATGTGCTGAGATAGTAAAATGCTACTAAACTGTCCCTCTCAAGAGAGGCCACTCCCACCAAAGGCCCACCCCTTTTACCAGGCCATATTTCAGATGTGCTGAGATAGTAAAATGCTACTAAACTGTCCCCCTCAAGAGAGGCCACTCCCACCAAAGGCCCACCCCTTTAACCAGGCCATATTTCAGATGTGCTGAGATAGTAAAATGCTACTAAACTGTCCCTCTCAAGAGAGGCCACTCCCACCAAAGGCCCACCCCTTTTACCAGGCCATATTTCAGATGTGCTGAGATAGTAAAATGCTACTAAACTGTCCCCCTCAAGAGAGGCCATTCCCACCAAAGGCCCACCCTCTTACAAGTCCATATTTCAATTGTGCTGAGATAGTAAAATGCTACTAAGTTGTTCCTTCAGAAGGGCTTTATAATAGGGTGACTACTGTATTCTCAATCTCCCAAGCTTTAGTAAGATCACAGTATAAATTGTTAGTTAAAAAGACATATATAAAATACAAGCTCAGGTTCAAAGTTATGATATTATTGTGAAATATTAAACCATAAATTAAAGCCCTCAAGCTAGAAATAACAGCCTGTTAGCTGTAAACCCATGCTGTACTTACTGATACGAGCCATATCCTCAGATTCCTTCATCATAACTACTATTCCTAATTATGTAACAAGTTATTTTAGTCGCATATTTTCTATGTTATCATGTGTAATATAGAAATAGCATCTATAGAGAAAACCTGTGTAAATCAAACCCTTAATTAAAAAAAAAAAAAAATGTGCATACAAGTAAACCAAACCCTAAATTAACTAAAAAATTACTTTTAACTTATCATATTCCTTACTCTGACACTATGTGCTCCATGGCTGGTCTATGAACAACATAAATTCCCATATATAAAGCCCTAAATAAAACAAAAAACTTGTATTCCCATAAATAAACCCTAAGAAAACATATCCAATAATCTTTGCAATTGTGTAAAATAAACCAAAAACGTTGGTCACCAAGACATTGGTTTAGACAGGATTCACTGTTTAATGCATTTCATTTTTACATTTCCACATTTATAAAAATGCACATGTTAACAACAATAAATATATATATGCTGTACTATATCTATAACAATCATGCCTTTTTATTATAATTGAAGTAACACTCCATTCTTTTTAAAAAGAAAAATCTGCTTTTTAACATATACATGTATCTGTATTGCCTATAAACCCTTTATCACAAATTATCCTGCATTTTGTCTAATTATTGTTGCTTAAGTAAATAATTTATTTTATCATCTCTTGCCTGTCAAAAAACTGAAAAGAAAAATTGTGTTCAACAGCACAATTTACACACCTTCGCATGATAGGGACAGCAGCCAGTATATTTTTCTTGAGTTTTTTTGCCTGTCTTAGAAGTTAAATATTATGACAAAACAAGCCTTTGTCTAATAGCACTATAATACTTACAGACAACTATCGTCTATACAACGATATTTTAAATATTCAATGGATAAAATAATTGACTGTAGCGATCAAGAAATTCTGAGTACCTGATGAAAACTAATGAACATTGTTGTAAACTTTCAAACTATAAAAGGTACATACCAAGCCCAAGTTAATCAAAAACCCCTCAATGAAAAGATATTAGTCTGTTTAGAGAACTTATTAAGAACACTGTGTCCTTCCATGAAAATAACATATAATTTTAAAATAAAATATAAAAACATTGTAAAAAAAGAGAAAGAATACCTTTTAGTTACAATCCGTGTCCATTCATATATTAATTTTACAACAAAACATTTAAAAAAAGAGAAAGAATACCTTTTAGTTACAATCCGTGTCCATTCATATATTAATTTTACAACAAAACATTTAAAAAAAGAGAAAGAATACCTTTTAGTTACAATCCGTGTCCATTCATATATTAATTTTACAACAAAACATTTAAAAAAAAATGCAAATAATTGTTAAAAAAAATATTCAATTCAGAAAACACTTACTTTGATGTAATTTATCAGCCAATTTAAATGCACCAACACTTGCATACATTGCATAGCCACAGTCAACTGGTTTTCCATTCTTATCTAGGTACATTGTATTAGCCATGTCAACAATAACAGGATCCAGTCTAAACATCAGATACTCCTTCCTCTGTTTACCCTCTTGTAAGGACAACTGTATGACAAGTTCTATGATCTGTATACGCATACACATTCTCATCCTATTGTTAGCTGATAAATAATCGTCAACTGATCTCACGGTTAAAAACCTACAACAAAAAGTCAGTACAACTGTATGACAAGTTCTACGATCTGTATACACATACACATTCTCATCCTATTGTTAGCTGATAAATAATCGTCAACTGATCTCACGGTTAAAAACCTACAACAGAGAGTAAGTACTATTGTATGACAAGTTCTACGATATGTACATGTGTACACATTCTCGTCCTATTGTTAGCTGATAAATAATCGTCAACTGATCTCAGCAATAAAAACCTACAACAGAGAGTAAGTACTATTGTATGACAAGTTCTACGATCTGTATACACATGCACATTCTCATCCTATTGTTAGCTGATAAATAATTGTCAACTGATCTCACAGTTAAAAACCTACAACAAAAAGTCAGTACAACTGTATGACAAGTTCTACGATCTGTATACACATGCACATTCTCATCCTATTGTTAGCTGATAAATAATCGTCAACTGATCTCACGGTTAAAAACTTATAACAGAGAGTAAGTACTATTGTATGACAAGTTCTACGATCTGTATAGACATGCACATTCTCATCCTATTGTTAGCTGATAAATAATCGTCAACTGATCTCACCGTTAAAAACCTACAACAAAAAGTCAGTACAACTGTATGACAAGTTCTACGATCTGTATGCACATGCACATTCTCATCCTATTGTTAGCTGATAAATAATCGTCAACTGATCTCACGGTTAAAAACCTACAACAAAAAGTCAGTACAACTGTATGACAAGTTCTACGATCTGTATACACATGCACATTCTCATCCTATTGTTAGCTGATAAATAATCGTCAACTGATCTCACGGTTAAAAACCTACAACAAAAAGTCAGTACAACTGTATGACAAGTTCTACGATCTGTATACACATGCACATTCTCATCCTATTGTTAGCTGATAAATAATCGTCAACTGATCTCACAGTTAAAAACCTACAACAAAAAGTCAGTACAACTGTATGACAAGTTCTACGATCTGTATACACATGCACATTCTCATCCTATTGTTAGCTGATAAATAATCGTCAACTGATCTCACCATTAAAAACCTACAACAGAGAGAAAGTACTATTGTATGACAAGTTCTACGATATGTACATGTGTACACATTCTCATCCTATTGTTAGCTGATAAATAATCGTCAACAGATCTCACCGTTAAAAACCTACAACAAAAAGTCAGTACAACTGTATGACAAGTTCTACGATCTGTATACACATGCACATTCTCATCCTATTGTTAGCTGATAAATAATCGTCAACTGATCTCACGGTTAAAAACCTACAACAAAAAGTCAGTACAACTGTATGACAAGTTCTACGATCTGTATACACATGCACATTCTCATCCTATTGTTAGCTGATAAATAATCGTCAACTGATCTCACGGTTAAAAACCTACAACAAAAAGTCAGTACAACTGTATGACAAGTTCTACGATCTGTATACACATGCACATTCTCATCCTATTGTTAGCTGATAAATAATCGTCAACTGATCTCACAGTTAAAAACCTACAACAAAAAGTCAGTACAACTGTATGACAAGTTCTACGATCTGTATACACATGCACATTCTCATCCTATTGTTAGCTGATAAATAATCGTCAACTGATCTCACCATTAAAAACCTACAACAGAGAGAAAGTACTATTGTATGACAAGTTCTACGATATGTACATGTGTATACATTCTCATCCTATTGTTAGCTGATAAATAATCGTCAACAGATCTCAGCAATAAAAACCTACAACAGAAACAACGACAACTACATAAGAAACGTTACAATTTGTCTACACCTAACTACGTCCAATTCCTGTTGTTAGTTGATAAATCTACAGAAATCATGGCTAAAAACCAACAACAAAATAATGACAACTTCATGAAAAACAACTGTATAAAATTATATTATGACTAATTAGCAAAAATATTAACTGACAAAATATGGCACAAAATCAACCAATATTTGTTTAACATTTGTTTTAAATCTCTCACAGAAAGTGTGAACAAGTACTACAAAAAGTGTGAACAAGTACTACAAAAAGTGTGAACAAGTACTACAAAAAGGGTTAGGGTTGTGGTATTTAATGCCATTTTCAACAATATTTCAGGTGGTCAGTTTTATTGGTGGAGGAAACCTGACTACCCTGAGAAAGCCACAAATCACTGACAATTTTTGTTCACATACTGCTGTATCGAGTACACCTCGATATGGGCAGGATTCGAACTCCCTACTTTAGTGGCACTGATTGAATAGGTATGTTGTAACTACCATGGCGGCCTCAGATTACAAAAAATAAATTCCGAGTATGAAACAACAACAAATCTACAACTGGTTTAATGGCATATATTATTTTGTGTATAGATTTGAGTACATTATTAATTTTCATCTAGAGTTCTTTCTAATTATTTACCTATTCCATTTCTCAGATTCATCTTCAGAATCATCTGATGCAGAGAGAAAAATCTCATCTGGAAAAATTCATAAAAAATATTATTATCATAATTATTGTTTGTTGTGAAATTTTATTTATTTTTTGTTGTTTAATCTTCTCATTGGCAATATTTCCACCATATAATCGCATTTTCAAATATATTAAGCATTTTTTTTAAAACAAGGGCAACGCAAAACGTGGTGTATCCCTTCGCCTAAAAATTTGACTCAGTGACCTTGACCTTTGAACTATGACCTTGAAAATCAACAGGGTTCCAGATTCTCTTAAGGACTAAGTATGTACCAAGTTTGGTCAAAATCCATTGAAGGATGTTGATTCTAGAGTGTTCACAAGGATGTTACGGAAGGACGGACGGTAGCATTTCTATATCCCTTCGCAACTTCGTTGGCGAGGGGATAATAAAGGGCTATGCCATGTGCAGCATGATATGACCACAGCTAGTCGACAAGGGCTTCTTCCTACAACAGTTTTACCTAAAATTGATTATTGTTAGATATTATGTAAAATTTGTTTGAAAAGTACAGTAAGGAATTTCATAAGATGCTTGGAGAAAAAAAACTGCTAAAATCAAGACTTATAATTAAAATTTTGTCATTGGTCTGTTTTAGTCCCTTAAATCTCAGAAATGGTAAGAGCTATGATCATCTGTACAGTGTACTATAATACCACCAATGAATTATGCATAGGTTCATGTTGATTTTAAGGAAAGGTGTGTTTGATTTGTATCTTGAGAAAAATACTCGAGATACCTTTATTCAGTGGTCTTATAAAGAGTATGTTAGCTGATTTAAGCACAAAACCTGGTCTTGCAGTCATAACTTTCCAGTAGTGCATGAGTTTCATGCTTGGACTACAAATTCATCCAATCAGAACACTGTATATACAGTACACTCCAAGTGTATCAACGATCAAACTCTCAGGTCCGACATATTCCTCCCAAAATGTCCAACAAATGTCTGACAAATTTGAGAGTCAACACTCTCTAAGTCCGACTATTTGGTCGGACATTTTGGTCGCACGTGAGAGTGGATATTAAAAGATTTTTTTTTACATTTCTCGAGGTGAATATGTCAAACATTTTGTGATCGATGCGTATTTGTAAGCGTACTTTTTTCCGGTGTGTAAAATGTTGGGTACGTAAATACCCTAGTGTATTTTTACCTTGCACCATATTCGCGCCAGGAAAGGTAGCTCCAAGGTCAATATTTGTCACGCTCGGGCACAACAGTCGTTCGATGCATAGGAGCACCTCATAATCAAAGAATTGTACAATAATTTCGAGTTACACCATTTGTGTTTCTTTAATCTGTTTAATTGTAATAGATCTTTCTAGTACATTTAAATTTTACGATTACAATCGGAATGCTAAAAATATCGTAACTTTTCCGAAATCTAAACTTTAAAATTATATACGCCGAGTCCAGCCCTGGCTTGGATTTCTCGAAAAAAGTTTTTTTAACAAACCAAATTAAATTTGAGTAAAAACTCGACTTAAGTTTGCGTTTTGACTTTGTTTGTTTGGAAAAATCACTGACGATTTAAAAAAAAAAATCTGTTGTCACTTAAAACAGAGTCAGTGAGGCCGGTACGGCTGTGTACATGAATGAATAAGAGATAATTCTTTCAGAGTGTGATATCCATATAAAGGTGAAATAACGGATGCAAAAATCACCGGCTAAAGTTACACAATATTCCGTTTACAAATATTTCAAGTCCCTATACTTGTTCATCTGTGACGGCAATATGTGTATTGGACTAGGTATTACAGCCAGCTTGATATGAATTAATTAGCTCAGGTTACAGGTGTCAATAATGGAAGGAACATCTTGTTGACACAAATTTCCAGGTGCCACGTGGAGAACAATTATAATTAATTCTATTTAATGTTGTTGTTTTTTATTACTATTTGTTTGTAGGTACATTTGCAATCATTGAAGTAAATTTAATTTGAGAGTCAACACTCTCTAAGTCCGACTATTAGGTCGGACGTGAGAGTGGATATTTAAAGATTTTTTTTACATTTCTCGAGGTGAACATGTCAAACATTTTGTGATCGATGCATATTTGTAAGCGTACTTTCTTTCCGGTATGTAGAATGTCCGGTTACGTAAATACCCTAGTGTATTTCTACCTTGCACCATATTCGCGCCAGGAAAGGTAGCTCAAAGGTCAATATATAACTGAAATATTGTTGAAAAGTGACGTTTAAACACCCATAGCCTCATATAAATTATTGCAATAAAATATCGATTAAGTAACGAAATTGATATAAATTATTTTCCAGTATATTTAGTATAAAAAGCTTGTTTACTGTGAGATGTATTGCAACCGCCATTTTTTATTACAATCACGTGCACATGCTCGTGTTTGATGGAAAGTTATAGCTATATTTAGATATTTTGTGATAATAATTTTATATTGTAAATCGATCCACCATGTGATTTTTTTCAACATGATACATTTTTTATAGTATATATTTTATTATAAAATACAATATTGAACTGATTTTCGATAACACTTCAATCATTGAATATTGATTTTTTTCGGATGTTGAATATTTTATGCCCAGAATTGCACCCCCTGTTTGTATACTTTTATTGCTTTATTTTAAAAAGAAATAACACCAAGAACATCGATGATACGAGTCTTCTTATTCAGAAATAAACCTACAGCAAAATAAAGGTATACATTTTTTGTACTGTAAACAAAATCGTCATTTTTATCTAGATTTATCGTCTGAAAAATACGGTACTCCTCTACTATACTAATTTGGATTAGGTGATGGGAATTAGGTGCCATCATCAAAATAAAGATTAAAAAATGTATTTCGTGATAACGATGGCTGATTACAATTGTTTGTCATGCATTAGCTGTCAGTTGTAATATACAGGATGTAACCAATATACAGGAAGAGCCCCTACTGTGAAGCCATCTATTTTGAGATGCCATTCAATGAAAATAACAACCTGACCATATTGTTACATAATAAGAATAAGAATTAGATAAGAAATTAAAATTTATAGAAGGCAAGGATTTATATAATTAACACATTAAGTTACATTTCATTTATTTAGCTTGGGTCAGTTATCAATTAAAAAGA
This sequence comes from Bathymodiolus brooksi, assembly GCA_963680875.1. Lineage (NCBI taxonomy): Eukaryota > Metazoa > Mollusca > Bivalvia > Mytilida > Modiolidae > Bathymodiolus > Bathymodiolus brooksi. Next base: position 124,677,152 of record OY804581.1, read on the forward strand.
CAAAAATGGTTTTAAAAAAAATCTGTCTAATAAGTATTTACCTAAATAACGATATCATGACGTATAATAATTTCTCACCGTAAATGTATTTATTTTATTAAGATATTTATACACATATATAAGAAAAAAGATATAAATTTATTTTTTAAGTACAAATAAATTGGAAGACGGCTTGAAAATCGAAAACGCAGAATAGTTATCTATGTTTATAAGTCTTAGTAAAAAGACGTCTTGAGCAACGGTTTTTTTCACACCTGTGATAGGTGTATTTGTATATCATGAATGCACGATGCGACAACATGCTGAGATGGATGATGTTTTGACAGGTAAACTGTAAAAAAAAAAAACGTAGAATACACTAATAAAATATTATTTCACCTATATCAGGACTCCGCAGACTGCCAATTTTCAAGAAAAAAAACCCCGGATTTACGGATTGATGACCCATTCGCCATGAACAAAATAAAACTTAAATTTTACTAAATAATTTTAATCCAAATTTGCCTTTAAAGAAATAAATGTATAAATTAGAATTATTTACCCGGGTTCGTTCACCCTACATTTGGCAAACACGTAAAAGAGCAAACGCACCCGATATCGTAAACCGGCAACTGTCTGCAGCAAGTGAAAGAGCCTTGGCATCGATTGTCGCGAGTACATAGGGACATATTAATATTCACTTCTAGTGCACTTAAAACATGGGAACTGCATGTTAATACATTTTATTCAAGGATATTATTGTATATATCGCCCGTGACAGCCGTTAACATATCTATACTTTCCGTACCACTGTATATCACTCATTTACTTCAGCTTTACTAAGATACGCATGTTTCTTTATGCACAAATTTATTGGTTAGCAGAATTTGGGGACGTTTCCTGTTTACAGTTTAACTATCTGAGAGTGGAGACTCTCATTCCGACCTGGGAGGATTTGGTCGGACATTTGTCGGACAATCTGGTCGGACAATTTTAAGAGTGAAGTCCGACAAAACTCTGTGTCCGACCTGAGTGTTTGATCGTTGATACACTTGGAGGGATCTGTACTGGAGACATTATTCTGCTTGGACAATTTTGGAGTACAAGTACGAAATTGATGCTAAAACTTTTTCTTACCATAAAATCTGGTCACCACTATATCTTAATAATCAATGAAAATGGCATAAAGCACTCAATCAAACAATCACTTTATATGAGTCAAAATTTTACATGTTACTGTGAGACTTACTAGGACTGTCAGTGTAGTATGGTTTATCAGGCAGTGAACTGTCCTCTGGTATAATTGTATTTATTACAGTTCTACTAAGTATTGATTTTCTTGTCCTACGTAACACTGCAATGTCTGGTTCTAACTGGATGTTTGATGGATCCTGTAAATATACATAAGATCGTTACCATTAATGTATATCTTAAGCATTTAATATTTAATGATTACAGAATTATTTCATGCATGAAGCTTAAGAGAATCCTAAAAGCATATTGCAGAATTATTTATTATCATACTTTACTATAGTAACAGTGCAAGAAATAAATGTGGCATATTGCATGCATCGCCAATAACTGTTAGTGAATTAGCACATGAAGAAAAATAACTATTTGAATTTGGCATGTAACAACAGCATGTCAAACTACTGACTGGTTATTTTCCTATTTCAGCCTGATGCAGCATAATAATACCATTATGTCCTTTATAGTTTTGATAGTTTCTAAAATATGAAGACCATTTTGTCAGATTTAAATACATTTTGCACATATTTAATATGTTTTTAGACAATATAATTAACATATTCTCTCAGGAGTCCTATATACATTTCGTTTATATTCATGAATACATATTATATATCTAGTTCATAAAAAAATATTTCCCTTGTTCATGAATATGACTTTTTTCTGGTTCATAAGTAAATGAGATTTGTCTGGTTCATAAATAAACAATATTTATTCTAGTCTGTGAATAACTGAAAATGACCCAGTTCATGAGTAGGATACTGACTTGGTTCATGAAAAAGAGATTTACCTGCAGGGTTTTTCAATGAAAAAGTACAATTCATATTCTCATCAACACAATAAAATGAAACTACAATAAATATAGTCACAATTATGAAAAAAACTATGAAAATAACATTAACCATAGTTTTTCAAACTAAACTTACAAGTCTTGGTGGTGCAGTTTCTGCTGCATCCATTTGATCTTCTAATGAGGAAATCACAGGCTTAGGGAAGTGGAATATGTAGCTATAGAGAATCAATAATTGTTCATCTGTCACTGTTAATGTGAGGGAATGTAATTTGACATCAAACTTGTGCCTGAAATGTAGAAATTACAGAAAAGAATTAACAACTGTTAATGTTAGGGAATGTAATTTGACATCAAACTTGTGCCTGAAATGTAGAAATTACAGAAAAGAATTAACAACTGTTAATGTTAGGGAATGTAACTTGACATCAGACTTGTGACTGAAATGTAGAAATTACAGAAAAGAATTAACAACTGTTTATGTTATGGAATGTAACTTGACATCATACTTGTGACTGAAATGTAGAAATTACAGAAAAGAATTAACAACTGTTAATGTTAGGGAATGTAGCTTGACATCAAACTTGTGACTGAAATGTAGAAATTACAGAAAAGTAAAACTAATGAAAGAATCATCTGTTCGTCTATTGCCTTGTGACTTAAAAGTGAGTCATGGGATCATCATACAAAAAGCACATGACGTTTGTATGTCAGTCAAGAAAAGCTCATTTAATGGACACTTAAATTAAATCATTATGTTTAGTGTTATTGTAAAAATAAGTATTTTAATGAATATCAATCACAACAGTCCTATGCAAATTGTTTGTAATTCACTCTAATAAGGAAGTACAAATGAAGCATTAGTTGTAGTGGATACAACTCTAGATCAATATTGTGACTATTATGTAGATACAACTCTAGATCAATCTTGTGACTATTATGTAGATACAACTCTAGAACAATCTTGTGACTATTATTGTAGATACAACTCTAGATCAATCTTGTGACTATTATGTAGATACAACTCTAGATCAATCTTGTGACTATTATGTAGATACAACTCTAGATCAATCTTGTGACTATTATGTAGATACAACAGGTAGTGGCAATACAACTCTAGATCAATCTTGTGACTATTATGTAGATACAACTCTAGATCAATCTTGTGACTATTATGTAGATACAACTCTAGATCAATCTTGTGATTATTATGTAGATACAACTCTAGATCAATCTTGTGACTATTATGTAGATACAACTCTAGATCAATCTTGTGACTATTATGTAGATACAACTCTAGATCAATCTTGTGACTATTATGTAGATACAACTCTAGATCAATCTTGTGACTATTATGTAGATACAACAGGTAGTTGTGATACAACTCTAGATCAATCTTGTGACTATTATGTAGATACAACTCTAGATCAATCTTGTGACTATTATGTAGATACAACTGTAGATTAATCTTGTGACTATTATGTAGATACAACTCTAGATCAATCTTGTGACTATTATGTAGATACAACTCTAGATCAATCTTGTGACTATTATGTAGATACAACTCTAGATCAATCTTGTGACTATTATGTAGATACAACCCTAGATCAATCTTGTGACTATTATGTAGATACAACTCTAGATCAATCCTGTGACTATTATGTAGATACAACTCTAGATCAATCTTGTGACTATTATGTAGATACAACTCTAGATCAATCTTGTGACTATTATGTAGATACAACTCTAGATCAATCTTGTGACTATTATGTAGATACAACTCTAGATCAATCTTGTGACTATTATGTAGATACAACTCTAGATCAATCTTGTGACTATTATGTAGATACAACAGGTAGTTGTGATACAACTCTAGATCAATCTTGTGACTATTATGTAGATACAACTCTAGATCAATCTTGTGACTATTATGTACATACAACAGGTAGTTGTGATACAACTCTAGATCAATCTTGTGACTATTATGTACATACAACAGGTAGTTGTGATACAACTCTAGATCAATCTTGTGACTATTATGTAGATACAACTCTAGATCAATCTTGTGACTATTATGTAGATACAACTCTAGATCAATCTTGTGACTATTATGTAGATACAACTCTAGATCAATCTTGTGACTATTATGTAGATACAACCCTAGATCAATCTTGTGACTATTATGTAGATACAACCCTAGATCAATCTTGTGACTATTATGTAGATACAACTCTAGATCAATCCTGTGACTATTATGTAGATACAACTCTAGATCAATCTTGTGACTATTATGTAGATACAACTCTAGATCAATCTTGTGACTATTATGTAGATACAACTCTAGATCAATCTTGTGACTATTATGTAGATACAACTCTAGATCAATCTTGTGACTATTATGTGGATACAACTCTAGATCAATCTTGTGACTATTATGTAGATACAACTCTAGATCAATCTTGTGACTATTATGTAGATACAACTCTAGATCAATCTTGTGACTATTATGTAGATACAACCCTAGATCAATCTTGTGACTATTATGTAGATACAACTCTAGATCAATCCTGTGACTATTATGTAGATACAACTCTAGATCAATCTTGTGACTATTATGTAGATACAACTCTAGATCAATCTTGTGACTATTATGTAGATACAACTCTAGATCAATCTTGTGACTATTATGTAGATACAACTCTAGATCAATCTTGTGACTAATATGTAGATACAACTCTAGATCAATCTTGTGACTATTATGTAGATACAACAGGTAGTTGTGATACAACTCTAGATCAATCTTGTGACTATTTTGTAGATACAACTCTAGATCAATCTTGTGACTATTATGTACATACAACAGGTAGTTGTGATACAACTCTAGATCAATCTTGTGACTATTATGTACATACAACAGGTAGTTGTGATACAACTCTAGATCAATCTTGTGACTATTATGTAGATACAACTCTAGATCAATCTTGTGACTATTATGTAGATACAACAGGTAGTTGTGATACAACTCTAGTTCAATCTTGTGACTATTATGTAGATACAACTCTAGATCAATCTTGTGACTATTATGTAGATACAACTCTAGATCAATCTTGTGACTATTATGTAGATACAACTCTAGATCAATCTTGTGACTATTATGTAGATACAACTCTAGATCAATCTTGTGACTATTATGTAGATACAACTCTAGATCAATCTTGTGACTATTATGTAGATACAACTCTAGATCAATCTTGTGACTATTATGTAGATACAACAGGTAGTTGAACCAATTAACGAATTTGTCTAGATGTTATGGTTCAATTTAAAACTGGACTGTAATGTACAAATAGATTACATTTATATTAAAGACTTTTCTTAAATACAATTCTATTATATTTGCTTAATTTGCATAAACATTAATATATATATTTCCAACATCATATGTCATGGTCATTTTTTGGGTTCAGTGAGTTAAGATGACAGGTGATTGTTCATTTTATTGGTGATTGACCATCACTGTATAAACTGTCATTCAATAAGGTTGTACTCTTATTAAAATACTGATCATTGTAAGTCTGCACTCCAATATTGGTTCTGCTTCCGTTTCTAATGTAAACATCGTCTGCTACAGCAAGCTCCCACCTACCAAATATCATAACCGTCACTGACATTTCGACCCAATTATTGTATTCCGAGCCCCCAATGCCTGTTACAGGCCTTTGTGTGCAGACTTATAAAACATGTTAACATCAACAAAAAACCTAGGTTATGTGCATTTTTTCCATTCGTTTTATTAGTTATTTTTCTTGTTATCTTAAAATTTTTACATCGTCGAAAAGACAAATTATTTATCTTTCATTTGATATCAAATACATATAGAGAAACTTTTCTTTCACAATGTAGTCGCCCTCGTTAGGTGTGCAGACTTATAATACGGCACTTTACTGATACTGTCTCACTGGAATCTCATGTTCTTCAAAGTACTTCAAATTGTTCACTTCTTAAGTTTTCTCATGAAAATAAATTCTATGCCCAATTTTCTGAACAATTAACTGATAGACTTACTGTGGGTGTTGGTAATCTTCAGGCATACTATTCTTGTAGAATGTTATATCTAATGAAGAATTAGGTAAGATGTGGTATTTAGAATGAGCTTTGTCCATTGTCAATGGTAGGTGCCAATCTTCATCTACAACATAAAAAAATGTCAATTTTTAAGAGATGGTTTCCACGACCATGTCAACCATTCTTAATTCACTGTTTAAACATACACCAGGAAAATTAACCCAGTCTAAACCCAAAAGCCTGTTTAAAGGGATCCCATTAAGTGGTTTAAACCTGCCACATTTATGTGCCTGTTCCTATCCAGGACCTGGATTTCCATCGTCATATGTCGTGGTCTTTTTTGTGTTCAGTAACAGGTGAGAGGTGTTCAGTAACAGGTGAGAGGTGTACAGTAACAGGTGAGAGGTGTACAATAACAGGTGAGAGGTGTTCAGTAACAGGTGAGAGGTGTTCAGTAACAGGTGAGAGGTGTACAGTAACAGGTGAAAGGTGTACAGTAACAGGTGTTCAGTAACAGGTGAGAGGTGTTCAGTAACAGGTGAGAGGTGTTCAGTAACAGGTGAGAGGTGTTCAGTAACAGTTGAGAGGTGTTCAGTAACAGGTGAGAGGTGTTCGTTTTGCAGAATTGTTGGTCATTATTGTTTAAACTCTCTTCATAATTAAATCTAATTAATATTTTAATGCCTTATAAAACTTAACCTGTGTAATCCAAACACCTGTTAATTCTCTCCAAGAAGTGTTCTACTTATACAGGTTACACTGTAGTATTATCAACCCTATCACCAAATAACATATTTCCAAATAGAAAAAAAACTTCAAAAGTAAAGTTTAATATTATTCAGATTCAGCAACTGTTTATTTCATCAAACAAATTATGTATTTATAAAAGTCATTCAAAAATGGGGTTTCCCGTATTATTTTAAAGTACGAATTGACTGAATACAAGTCACGTTTCAACGAAAATAAATTCTGACTGCCAAACTAACAAATTCTTACTATAACCACCTATTGCTGAAAGCAGCAGTGAAAATTACAACTAATACCAACTGTATCAAGTTTGGTTTGATCCAACTGGGATATAAATTCAAGTACCATTTCAGCAGTAAAAGTGGTCTCTGATTGAAAAACAATCACAAAAATTATGTAAAGACTACATACTTGAGTCAGCTACAAGGATTTCTACTTCAGCAATCTTAACCAAGAACTTATCATATAAACTTTCGTGGAGTTCTATTGTTGAAGGATTCTACAACACAAAAAAAATTATATTGTTAAATTCATTCTGTGAAATTGTACATACAAGATGAATGAGGTAGTAGTAGTTTAAACATATTTTATTAATCAATTCAATATAACATTACAATATTCAGCTATATACATTACATAATAAGAAGTAATTAATAGGATTGGGAAACAAGTTACAAGAACTTATATTAATCCCTATCCGTAAGAATAAATTTCATTTCTAATATACTGTGAATCTCTAAGGGGAGAGGTAGTAGTATCTATTACATTTATTAAACAGAAAACTTTGTTGAATTGAATTTTTACAAGAACACAAGAAAAGAGATCCAAATTACCTAATATGTCTTCAATTTATACAAAATGATGAAAAAGTTATCTAAAAATTACTGCAATCTTCTAAAATATATTATTGAAAAACGTTAAACAATTTGTTTTAAATATTGGTACAAAAAAATAAAATTTTTATAATACAATACCTCTGGTAAATTTGATTTATCTTGTAGATCACTTTCCACTGTAAAGGTTCCTAGATCTACCACTAACACATGTCCTTCCCTGTAAATATTAAGTATCAATTATAATGTAGAAAAGGAATTAAGCTAATACCTATCTAATGTTTGTTACATAAGTGAGTGAGTGAGTGATTGCTGTTAAACACCAAATGAGCAATATATCATGGCAAGAAAAAGGTACATTTTGATCAGACAATGATGATGATGGTGTCAGCTTTGTACTAGACCAACACGCCAAGTTGAATCTTTATTGTGTTAGCTCACTACAGTTTGCAAGTAGACATGTTGTTCCACTCGGACACATTATTCTGATTCCGAGCCAACCAGTCTTTGCTCTTACTCCTTAGTGCTACATGATTAGCGTAGAAGTAACAAATACCAATTTTATAGTCTTTGGATACTAACAATCTACACCACTGATGAACCCACAATCTACCACAACTGAGGTAGGCATACTAACCATTACACCACTGATGAACCCACAATCTACCACAACTGAGGCAGGCATACTAACCATTACACCACTGATGAACCCACAATCTACCACAACTGAGGCAGGCATACTAACCATTACACCACTGATGAACCCACAATCTACCACAACTGAGGTAGGCATACTAACCATTACACCACTGATGAACCCACAATCTACCACAACTGAGGTAGGCATACTAACCATTACACCACTGATGAACCCACAATCTACCACAACTGAGGTAGGCATACTAACCATTACACCACTGATGAACCCACAATCTACCACAACTGAGGTAGGCATACTAACCATTACACCACTGATGAACCCACAATCTACCACAACTGAGGTAGGCATACTAACCATTACACCACTGATGAACCCACAATCTACCACAACTGAGGTAGGCATACTAACCATTACACCACTGATGAACCCACAATCTACCACAACTGAGGCAGGCATACTAACCATTACACCACTGATGAACCCACAATCTACCACAACTGAGGCAGGCATACTAACCATTACACCACTGATGAACCCACAATCTACCACAACTGAGGTAGGCATACTAACCATTACACCACTGATGAACCCACAATCTACCACAACTGAGGCAGGCATACTAACCATTACACCACTGATGAACCCACAATCTACCACAACTGAGGCAGGCATACTAACCATTACACCACTGATGAACCCACAATCTACCACAACTGAGGCAGGCATACTAACCATTACACCACTGATGAACCCACAATCTACCACAACTGAGGCAGGCATACTAACCATTACACCACTGATGAACCCACAATCTACCACAACTGAGGTAGGCATACTAACCATTACACCACTGATGAACCCACAATCTACCACAACTGAGGCAGGCATACTAACCATTACACCACTGATGAACCCACAATCTACCACAACTGAGGCAGGCATACTAACCATTACACCACTGATGAACCCACAATCTACCACAACTGAGGCAGGCATACTAACCATTACACCACTGATGAACCCACAATCTACCACAACTGAGGTAGGCATACTAACCATTACACCACTGATGAACCCACAATCTACCACAACTGAGGCAGGCATACTAACCATTACACCACTGATGAACCCACAATCTACCACAACTGAGGTAGGCATACTAACCATTACACCACTGATGAACCCACAATCTACCACAACTGAGGTAGGCATACTAACCATTACACCACTGATGAACCCACAATCTACCACAACTGAGGCAGGCATACTAACCATTACACCACTGATGAACCCACAATCTACCACAACTGAGGTAGGCATACTAACCATTACACCACTGATGAACCCACAATCTACCACAACTGAGGTAGGCATACTAACCATTACACCACTGATGAACCCACAATCTACCACAACTGAGGCAGGCATACTAACCATTACACCACTGATGAACCCACAATCTACCACAACTGAGGTAGGCATACTAACCATTACACCACTGATGAACCCACAATCTACCACAACTGAGGTAGGCATACTAACCATTACACCACTGATGAACCCACAATCTACCACAACTGAGGCAGGCATACTAACCATTACACCACTGATGAACCCACAATCTACCACAACTGAGGTAGGCATACTAACCATTACACCACTGATGAACCCACAATCTACCACAACTGAGGCAGGCATACTAACCATTACACCACTGATGAACCCACAATCTACCACAACTGAGGTAGGCATACTAACCATTACACCACTGATGAACCCACAATCTACCACAACTGAGGTAGGCATACTAACCATTACACCACTGATGAACCCACAATCTACCACAACTGAGGTAGGCATACTAACCATTACACCACTGATGAACCCACAATCTACCACAACTGAGGTAGGCATACTAACCATTACACCACTGATGAACCCACAATCTACCACAACTGAGGTAGGCATACTAACCATTACACCACTGATGAACCCACAATCTACCACAACTGAGGTAGGCATACTAACCATTACACCACTGATGAACCCACAATCTACCACAACTGAGGTAGGCATACTAACCATTACACCACTGATGAACCCACAATCTACCACAACTGAGGCAGGCATACTAACCATTACACCACTGATGAACCCACAATCTACCACAACTGAGGTAGGCATACTAACCATTACACCACTGATGAACCCACAATCTACCACAACTGAGGCAGGCATACTAACCATTACACCACTGATGAACCCACAATCTACCACAACTGAGGTAGGCATACTAACCATTACACCACTGATGAACCCACAATCTACCACAACTGAGGCAGGCATACTAACCATTACACCACTGATGAACCCACAATCTACCACAACTGAGGCAGGCATACTAACCATTACACCACTGATGAACCCACAATCTACCACAACTGAGGCAGGCATACTAACCATTACACCACTGATGAACCCACAATCTACCACAACTGAGGTAGGCATACTAACCATTACACCACTGATGAACCCACAATCTACCACAACTGAGGTAGGCATACTAACCATTACACCACTGATGAACCCACAATCTACCACAACTGAGGTAGGCATACTAACCATTACACCACTGATGAACCCACAATCTACCACAACTGAGGTAGGCATACTAACCATTACACCACTGATGAACCCACAATCTACCACAACTGAGGTAGGCATACTAACCATTACACCACTGATGAACCCACAATCTACCACAACTGAGGTAGGCATACTAACCATTACACCACTGATGAACCCACAATCTACCACAACTGAGGTAGGCATACTAACCATTACACCACTGATGAACCCACAATCTACCACAACTGAGGTAGGCATACTAACCATTACACCACTGATGAACCCACAATCTACCACAACTGAGGTAGGCATACTAACCATTACACCACTGATGAACCCACAATCTACCACAACTGAGGCAGGCATACTAACCATTACACCACTGATGAACCCACAATCTACCACAACTGAGGTAGGCATACTAACCATTACACCACTGATGAACCCACAATCTACCACAACTGAGGCAGGCATACTAACCATTACACCACTGATGAACCCACAATCTACCACAACTGAGGTAGGCATACTAACCATTACACCACTGATGAACCCACAATCTACCACAACTGAGGCAGGCATACTAACCATTACACCACTGATGAACCCACAATCTACCACAACTGAGGTAGGCATACTAACCATTACACCACTGATGAACCCACAATCTACCACAACTGAGGCAGGCATACTAACCATTACACCACTGATGAACCCACAATCTACCACAACTGAGGTAGGCATACTAACCATTACACCACTGATGAACCCACAATCTACCACAACTGAGGTAGGCATACTAACCATTACACCACTGATGAACCCACAATCTACCACAACTGAGGCAGGCATACTAACCATTACACCACTGATGAACCCACAATCTACCACAACTGAGGCAGGCATACTAACCATTACACCACTGATGAACCCACAATCTACCACAACTGAGGCAGGCATACTAACCATTACACCACTGATGAACCCACAATCTACCACAACTGAGGCAGGCATACTAACCATTACACCACTGATGAACCCACAATCTACCACAACTGAGGCAGGCATACTAACCATTACACCACTGATGAACCCACAATCTACCACAACTGAGGCAGGCATACTAACCATTACACCACTGATGAACCCACAATCTACCACAACTGAGGCAGGCATACTAACCATTACACCACTGATGAACCCACAATCTACCACAACTGAGGCAGGCATACTAACCATTACACCACTGATGAACCCACAATCTACCACAACTGAGGCAGGCATACTAACCATTACACCACTGATGAACCCACAATCTACCACAACTGAGGCAGGCATACTAACCATTACACCACTGATGAACCCACAATCTACCACAACTGAGGCAGGCATACTAACCATTACACCACTGATGAACCCACAATCTACCACAACTGAGGCAGGCATACTAACCATTACACCACTGATGAACCCACAATCTACCACAACTGAGGCAGGCATACTAACCATTACACCACTGATGAACCCACAATCTACCACAACTGAGGCAGGCATACTAACCATTACACCACTGATGAACCCACAATCTACCACAACTGAGGCAGGCATACTAACCATTACACCACTGATGAACCCACAATCTACCACAACTGAGGTAGGCATACTAACCATTACACCACTGATGAACCCACAATCTACCAGAACTGAGGCAGGCATACTAACCATTACACCACTGATGAACCCACAATCTACCACAACTGAGGTAGGCATACTAACCATTACACCACTGATGAACCCACAATCTACCACAACTGAGGCAGGCATACTAACCATTACACCACTGATGAACCCACAATCTACCACAACTGAGGCAGGCATACTAACCATTACACCACTGATGAACCCACAATCTACCACAACTGAGGTAGGCATACTAACCATTACACCACTGATGAACCCACAATCTACCACAACTGAGGCAGGCATACTAACCATTACACCACTGATGAACCCACAATCTACCACAACTGAGGCAGGCATACTAACCATTACACCACTGATGAACCCACAATCTACCACAACTGAGGCAGGCATACTAACCATTACACCACTGATGAACCCACAATCTACCACAACTGAGGTAGGCATACTAACCATTACACCACTGATGAACCCACAATCTACCACAACTGAGGCAGGCATACTAACCATTACACCACTGATGAACCCACAATCTACCACAACTGAGGTAGGCATACTAACCATTACACCACTGATGAACCCACAATCTACCACAACTGAGGCAGGCATACTAACCATTACACCACTGATGAACCCACAATCTACCACAACTGAGGCAGGCATACTAACCATTACACCACTGATGAACCCACAATCTACCACAACTGAGGCAGGCATACTAACCATTACACCACTGATGAACCCACAATCTACCACAACTGAGGCAGGCATACTAACCATTACACCACTGATGAACCCACAATCTACCACAACTGAGGTAGGCATACTAACCATTACACCACTGATGAACCCACAATCTACCACAACTGAGGTAGGCATACTAACCATTACACCACTGATGAACCCACAATCTACCACAACTGAGGTAGGCATACTAACCATTACACCACTGATGAACCCACAATCTACCACAACTGAGGTAGGCATACTAACCATTACACCACTGATGAACCCACAATCTACCACAACTGAGGCAGGCATACTAACCATTACACCACTGATGAACCCACAATCTACCACAACTGAGGTAGGCATACTAACCATTACACCACTGATGAACCCACAATCTACCACAACTGAGGTAGGCATACTAACCATTACACCACTGATGAACCCACAATCTACCACAACTGAGGTAGGCATACTAACCATTACACCACTGATGAACCCACAATCTACCACAACTGAGGTAGGCATACTAACCATTACACCACTGATGAACCCACAATCTACCACAACTGAGGCAGGCATACTAACCATTACACCACTGATGAACCCACAATCTACCACAACTGAGGTAGGCATACTAACCATTACACCACTGATGAACCCACAATCTACCACAACTGAGGCAGGCATACTAACCATTACACCACTGATGAACCCACAATCTACCACAACTGAGGCAGGCATACTAACCATTACACCACTGATGAACCCACAATCTACCACAACTGAGGTAGGCATACTAACCATTACACCACTGATGAACCCACAATCTACCACAACTGAGGCAGGCATACTAACCATTACACCACTGATGAACCCACAATCTACCACAACTGAGGCAGGCATACTAACCATTACACCACTGATGAACCCACAATCTACCACAACCGAGGTAGGCATACTAACCATTACACCACAGATGAACCCACAATCTACCACAACCGAGGTAGGCATACTAACCATTACACCACTGATGAACCCACAATCTACCACAACTGAGGTAGGCATACTAACCATTACACCACTGATGAACCCACAATCTACCACAACTGAGGTAGGCATACTAACCATTACACCACTGATGAACCCACAATCTACCACAACTGAGGCAGGCATACTAACCATTACACCACTGATGAACCCACAATCTACCACAACTGAGGTAGGCATACTAACCATTACACCACTGATGAACCCACAATCTACCACAACTGAGGCAGGCATACTAACCATTACACCACTGATGAACCCACAATCTACCACAACTGAGGTAGGCATACTAACCATTACACCACTGATGAACCCACAATCTACCACAACCGAGGTAGGCATACTAACCATTACACCACTGATGAACCCACAATCTACCACAACTGAGGTAGGCATACTAACCATTACACCACTGATGAACCCACAATCTACCACAACTGAGGTAGGCATACTAACCATTACACCACTGATGAACCCACAATCTACCACAACTGAGGTAGGCATACTAACCATTACACCACTGATGAACCCACAATCTACCACAACTGAGGTAGGCATACTAACCATTACACCACTGATGAACCCACAATCTACCACAACTGAGGTAGGCATACTAACCATTACACCACTGATGAACCCACAATCTACCACAACTGAGGTAGGCATACTAACCATTACACCACTGATGAACCCACAATCTACCACAACTGAGGTAGGCATACTAACCATTACACCACTGATGAACCCACAATCTACCACAACTGAGGCAGGCATACTAACCATTACACCACTGATGAACCCACAATCTACCACAACCGAGGCAGGCATACTAACCATTACACCACTGATGAACCCACAATCTACCACAACTGAGGCAGGCATACTAACCATTACACCACTGATCAACCCACAATCTACCACAACCGAGGTAGGCATACTAACCATTACACCACTGATGAACCCACAATCTACCACAACTGAGGTAGGCATACTAACCATTACACCACTGATGAACCCTAAATCTACCACAACTGAGGTAGGCATACTAACCATTACACCACTGATCAACCCACAATCTACCACAACTGAGGCAGGCATACTAACCATTACACCACTGATGAACCCACAATCTACCACAACCGAGGCAGGCATACTAACCATTACACCACTGATGAACCCACAATCTACCACAACCGAGGTAGGCATACTAACCATTACACCACTGATGAACCCACAATCTACCACAACTGAGGTAGGCATACTAACCATTACACCACTGATGAACCCACAATCTACCACAACCGAGGTAGGCATACTAACCATTACACCACTGTTGAACCCACAATCTACCACAACTGAGGCAGGCATACTAACCATTACACCACTGATGAACCCACAATCTACCACAACCGAGGTAGGCATACTAACCATTACACCACTGATGAACCCACATTCTACCACTAGAGGTGGCTAACCATTACACCACTGATGAACCCACAATCTACCACAACTGAGGTAGGCATACTAACCATTACATCACTGATGAATCCACAATCTACCACAACCGAGGTAGGCATACTAACCATTACACCACTGGTGAACCCACAATCTACCACAACTGAGGTAGGCATACTAACCATTACACCACTGATGAACACACAATTTACCACAACCGAGGCAGGCATACTAACCATTACACCACTGATGAACCCACAATCTACCACAACTGAGGCAGGCATACTAACCATTACACCACTGATGAACCCACAATCTACCATAACCGAGGTAGGCATACTAACCATTACACCACTGATGAACCCACAATCTACCACAACTGAGGTAGGCATACTAACCATTACACCACTGATGAACCCACAATCTACCATAACCGAGGCAGCCATACTAACCATTACACCACTGATGAACCCACAATCTATCACAACCGAGGTAGGCATACTAACCATTACACCACAGATGAACCCACAATCTACCACAACCGAGGTAGGCATACTAACCATTACACCACTGATGAACCCACAATCTACCACAACTGAGGTAGGCATACTAACCATTACACCACTGATGAACCCACAATCTACCACAACTGAGGCAAGCATACTAACCATTACACCACTGATGAACCCACAATCTACCACAACCGAGGTAGGCATACTAACCATTACACCACTGATAAACCCACAATCTACCACAACTGAGGTAGGCATACTAACCATTACACCACTGATGAACCCACAATCTACCACAACCGAGGCAGCCATACTAACCATTACACCACTGATGAACCCACAATCTATCACAACCGAGGTAGGCATACTAACCATTACACCACTGATGAACCCACAATCTACCACAACCGAGGTAGGCATACTAACCATTACACCACTGTTGAACCCACAATCTACCTCAACCGAGATAGGCATACTAATCATTACACCACTGATGAACCCACAATCTACCACAACTGAGGTAAGCATACTAACCATTACACCACTGATGAACCCACAATCTACCACAACTGAGGTAGGCATACTAACCATTACACCACTGATGAACCCACAATCTACCACAACCGAGGCAGGCATACTAACCATTACACCATTGATGAACCCACAATCTACCACAACCGAGGTAGGCATACTAACCATTACACCACTGATAAACCCACAATCTACTACAACCGAGGTAGGCATACTAACCATTACACCACTTTTGAACCCACAATCTACCACAACTGAGGTAGGCATACTAACCATTACACCACAGATGAACCCACAATCTACCACAACAGAGGTAGGCATACTAACCATTACACCACAGATGAACCCACAATCTACCACAACCGAGGTAGGCATACTAACCATTACACCACTGATGAACCCACAATCTACCACAACTGAGGTAGGCATACTAACCATTACACCACTGATGAACCCACAATCTACCATAACCGAGGCAGCCATACTAACCATTACACCACTGATGAACCCACAATCTATCACAACCGAGGTAGGCATACTAACCATTACACCACAGATGAACCCACAATCTACCACAACCGAGGTAGGCATACTAACCATTACACCACTGATGAACCCACAATCTACCACAACTGAGGTAGGCATACTAACCATTACACCACTGATGAACCCACAATCTACCACAACTGAGGCAAGCATACTAACCATTACACCACTGATGAACCCACAATCTACCACAACCGAGGTAGGCATACTAACCATTACACCACTGATAAACCCACAATCTACCACAACTGAGGTAGGCATACTAACCATTACACCACTGATGAACCCACAATCTACCACAACCGAGGCAGCCATACTAACCATTACACCACTGATGAACCCACAATCTATCACAACCGAGGTAGGCATACTAACCATTACACCACTGATGAACCCACAATCTACCACAACCGAGGTAGGCATACTAACCATTACACCACTGTTGAACCCACAATCTACCTCAACCGAGATAGGCATACTAATCATTACACCACTGATGAACCCACAATCTACCACAACTGAGGTAAGCATACTAACCATTACACCACTGATGAACCCACAATCTACCACAACTGAGGTAGGCATACTAACCATTACACCACTGATGAACCCACAATCTACCACAACCGAGGCAGGCATACTAACCATTACACCATTGATGAACCCACAATCTACCACAACCGAGGTAGGCATACTAACCATTACACCACTGATAAACCCACAATCTACTACAACCGAGGTAGGCATACTAACCATTACACCACTTTTGAACCCACAATCTACCACAACTGAGGTAGGCATACTAACCATTACACCACTGATGAACCCACAATCTACCACAACTGAGGCAGACATACTAACCATTAAACCACTGATGAACCCACAATCTACCACAACAGAGGTAGGCATACTAACCATTACACCACAGATGAACCCACAATCTACCACAACCGAGGTAGGCATACTAACCATTACACCACTGATGAACCCACAATCTACCACAACCGAGGCAGGCATACTAACCATTACACCACTGATGAACCCACAATCTACCACAACTGAGGTAGGCATACTAACCATTACACCACTGATGAACCCACAATCTACCACAACTGAGGTAGGCATACTAACCATTACACCACTGATGAACCCACAATCTACCACAACTGAGGCAGGCATACTAACCATTACACCACTGATGAACCCACAATCTACCACAACTGAGGCAGGCATACTAACCATTACACCACTGATGAACCCACAATCTACCACAACCGAGGTAGGCATACTAACCATTACACCACTGATGAACCCACAATCTATCACAACTGAGGCAGGCATACTAACCATTACACCACTGATGAACCCACAATCTACCACAACTGAGGCAGGCATACTAACCATTACACCACTGATGAACTCTCAATCTACCACAACCAAGGTAGGCATACTAACCATTACACCACTGATCAACCCACAATCTACCACACTAGAGGTGGCTAACCATTACACCACTGAAGAACCCACAATCTACCACAACTGAGGTAGGCATACTAACCATTACACCAATGATGAATCCACAATCTACCACAACCGAGGCAGGCATACTAACCATTACACCACTGATGAACCCACAATCTACCACAACCGAGGTAGGCATACTAACCATTACACCACTGATGAACCCACAATCTACCACAACTGAGGTAGGCATACTAACCATTACACCACTGATGAACCCACAATTTACCACAACCGAGGTAGGCATACTAACCATTACACCACTGATGAACCCACAATTTACCACAACCGAAGTAGGCATACTAATCATTACACCACTGATGAACCCACAATCTACCACAACTGAGGTAGGCATACTAACCATTACACCACTGATGAACCCACAATCTACCACAACTGAGGTAGGCATACTAACCATTACACCATCGATGATCCCACAATCTACCACAACCGAGGCAGGCATACTAACCATTACACCACTGATGAACCCACAATCTATCACAACCGAGGTAGGCATACTAACCATTACACCACTGATGAACCCACAATCTACCACAACGGAGGTAGTCATACTAACCATTACACCACTGATCAACCCACAATCTACCACAACCGAGGCAGCCATACTAACCATTACACCACTGATGAACCCACAATCTATCACAACCGAGGTAGGCATACTAACCATTACACCACTGATGAACCCACAATCTATCACAACCGAGGCAGGCATACTAACCATTACACCACTGATGAACCCACAATCTACCACAACCAAGGTAGGCATACTAACCATTACACCACTGATGAACCCACAATCTACCACAACCGAGGTAGGCATACTAACCATTACACCACTGATGAACCCACAATCTACCACAACCGAGGTAGGCATACTAACCATTACACCACTGATGAACCCACAATTTACCACAACCGAGGTAGGCATACTAATCATTATACCACTGATGAAGCCACAATCTACCACAACTGAGGTAGGCATACTAACCATTACACCACTGATGAACCCACAATCTACCACAACCGAGGTAGGCATACTAACCATTACACCATCAATGATCCCACAATCTACCACAACCGAGGCAGGCATACTAACCATTACACCACTGATGAACCCACAATCTACCACAACCGAGGTAGGCATACTAACCATTACACCACTGATGAACCCACAATCTACCACAACGGAGGTAGTCATACTAACCATTACATGTATGTGTTACAATTTACATTAGTACTGTATACAGAGAACGATGTGTTACATGTATTTGTTACAATTTACATTAGTACTGTATACAGAGAACGATGTGCTACATGTATGTGTTACAATTTACATTAGTACTGTATAGAGAACGATGTGTTACATGTATGTGTTACAATTTACATTAGTACTGTATACAGAGAACGATGTGTTACATGTATGTGTTACAATTTACATTAGTACTGTATACAGAGAACGATGTGTTACATGTATTTGTTACAATTTACATTAGTACTGTATACAGAGAACGATGTGTTTCATGTATTTGTTACAATTTACATTAGTACTGTATACAGAGAACGATGTGCTACATGTATGTGTTACAATTTACATTAGTACTGTATAGAGAACGATGTGTTACATGTATGTGTTACAATTTACATTAGTACTGTATACAGAGAACGATGTGTTACATGTATGTGTTACAATTTACATTAGTACTGTATACAGAGAACGATGTGTTACATGTATTTGTTACAATTTACATTAGTACTGTATACAGAGAACGATGTGTTACATGTATTTTCTTTCTGTTTCTATGAATTCTTTTTGAATTAATAGATATCAGTGTATTTTAAGATGTGCCAATGCTTGAAAGTTTTATATAGATCCACCCACTCTTTTTTTGACTAAATCATGAATGATAATCTTCACATTAAAAATAAAATATCTGAAATTTCCATTTGCTTAAATGTTAAAAAAAATTCACAAATTTGAATTTGATATGTTCCTCAAACATTGGCAAATTAACTAAAAATTTTAATTCGTTGGAGAGAATGAACTGTTACCTCTCGCTATCACTTAGGGTACCAGTCTGTGGAATGACTATATAGGGAGACTTCATATGTACAGAAATATGGAATGTCTGAAATAAACAATTTTTTTTATTCTCAATCTCTTTGAAAAATAGCCTATCTTTGCAAAGTAATTGATTTTATTTCAAAGAGTTTGTATTTCCGAAAAAGAACATGCATTTTTGAATGATTTGATTCAAATTTTAACTCTCATTTGTTTTGTCAGTAGTTTATGTTTAATTTATATTATTTCTATTTATTGACATAATACTGGTGTCCATCACGATTTCCATATCAGATGATGTTTGAGTCGATTCACAGAAACATGATGGATGTCACTAGTGGAGCAGAAACTGCTAACCGTTCCAGATCACGTGAGGTCATGGATGTCACTAGTGGAGCATAAACTGCCAACTGTTCCGAAGCACCTGAGGTCACAGATGTCACTAGTGGAGCAGAAACTGCTAACCGTTCCGGAGCACCTGAGGTCACGGATGTTACTAGTGGAGCAGAAACTGCTAACCGTTCCGGAGCACCTGAGGTCACAGATGTCACTAGTGGAGCAGAAACTGCTAACCGTTCCAGAGCACCTGAGGTCACAGATGTTACTAGTGGAGCAGAAACTGCTAACCGTACCAGATCATCTGAGGTCACTAGTGGAGCAGAAACTGCTAACTGTTCCGGATCACCTGAGGTCACGGATGTCACTAGTGGAGCAGAAACTGCTAACCGTTCCGGATCACCTGAGGTCATGGATGTCACTAGTGGAGCAGAAACTGCTAACCATTCCGGATCACCTGAGGTCACAGATGTCACTAGTGGAGCAGAAACTGCTAACCATTCCAGAGCACCTGAGGTCACAGATGTTACTAGTGGAGCAGAAACTGCTAACCGTTCCAGATCACGTGATGTCACGGATGTTACTAGTGGAGCATAAACTGCTAACCGTTCCGGAGCACCTGAGGTCACAGATGTCACTAGTGGAGCAGAAACTGCTAACCGTTCCAAAGCACCTGAGGTCACAGATGTTACTAGTGGAGCAGAAACTGCTAACCGTTCCGGATCACCTGAGGTCACGGATGTCACTAGTAGAGCAGAAACTGCTAACCATTCCGGATCACCTGAGGTCACGGATGTCACTAGTGGAGCAGAAACTGCTAACCGTTCCGGATCACCTGAGGTCACGGATGTCACTAGTGGAGCAGAAACTGCTAACCGTTCCGGATCACCTGAGGTCACAGATGTCACTAGTGGAGCAGAAACTGCTAACCGTTCCGGAGCACCTGAGGTCACAGATGTTACTAGTGGAGCAGAAACTGCTAACCGTTCCAGATCACGTGAGGTCATGGATGTCACTAGTGGAGCATAAACTGCCAACCGTTCCGGAGCACCTGAGGTCACAGATGTCACTAGTGGAGCAGAAACTGCTAACCGTTCCGGAGCACCTAAGGTCACGGATGTTACTAGTGGAGCAGAAACTGCTAACCGTTCCGGAGCACCTGAGGTCACAGATGTCACTAGTGGAGCAGAAACTGCTAACCGTTCCGGATCACCTGAGATCACGGATGTCACTAGTGGAGCAGAAACTGCTAACCGTTCCGGATCACCTGAGGTCACAGATGTCACTAGTGGAGCAGAAACTGCTAACCGTTCCAGAGCACCTGAGGTCACAGATGTTACTAGTGGAGCAGAAACTGCTAACCGTACCAGATCACCTGAGGTCACGAATGTCACTAGTGGAGCAGAAACTGCTAACTGTTCCGGATCACCTGAGGTCACGGATGTCACTAGTGGAGCATAAACTGCTAACTGTTCCGGAGCACCTGAGGTCACGGATGTCACTAGTTGAGCAGAAACTGCTAACTATTCCAGAGCACCTGAGGTCACAGATGTCACTAGTGGAGCAGAAACTGCTAACCGTTCCGGAGCACCTGAGGTCACAGATGTTACTAGTGGAGCAGAAACTGCTAACCGTACCAGATCACGTGAGGTGAGGTCACGGATGTCACTAGTGGAGCATAAACTGCTAACCGGTCCGGAGCACCTGAGGTCACAGATGTCACTAGTGGAGCAGAAACTGCTAACCGTTCCAGAGCACGTGAGGTCACGGATGTTACTAGTGGAGCAGAAACTGCTAACCGTTCCGGAGCACCTGAGGTCACAGATGTCACTAGTGGAGCAGAAACTGCTAACCGTTCCGGAGCACCTGAGGTCACGGATGTCACTAGTTGAGCAGAAACTGCTAACTATTCCAGAGCACCTGAGGTCACGGATGTCACTAGTGGAGCAGAAACTGCTAATCGTTCCGGATCACCTGAGATCACGGATGTCACTAGTGGAGCAGAAACTGCTAACCGTTCCGGAGCACCTGAGGTCACGGATGTCACTAGTGGAGCAGAAACTGCTAACCATTCCGGATCACCTAAGGTCACAGATGTCACTAGTGGAGCAGAAACTGCTAACCGTTCCGGAGCACCTGAGGTCACGGATGTTACTAGTGGAGCAGAAACTGCTAACCGTTCCAGAGCACCTGAGGTCACGGATGTCACTAGTTGAGCAGAAACTGCTAACCATTCCAGAGCACCTGATGTCACCCCCAGTTTTTAGTGGAGTTTGTATAGCTCAATCTTTAGTTTTCTGTGTAGTGCTTTGTAGATCATTGTTTGTCCTTTTTTTTTTTTATCATTGTATTGACTGTCCTTCCATTTGCAGCATTTGATCACCTCTTTGGTATTTTCAAACTTTTCTTAAAGGACTAGAGAATACTGAAACCTGTAGGGTTAGTCTTATGGGGGTTAAGCACCATTTTCAACAATATTTCAGTTGTATTGTATCCTTAATACGTGGACTTACAGATTTTTGATCTATTGCATAAAGTAGTGTATCTCTACTGTATTCTACAAAACCTCTCAGCTTGGCCATGGCAAGTTCATTAAGATCTACTGCAGCCTCTTGATCGGGCATTTGGAAGAATGACAAAACTTGGGACACTGCATGCTGTAATAAAAAAAAATAGTATTACTGTGAGCACAGCTCACTAAGATATACCCCCCACTCCCCACATCTGTCCAACCTAAATTCAATAACCAAAACATTGCTAATTGTTCCGACCAAAAATGAAAGGGAGCCTCCTCTCTTCACCAGTAAGCTGCTGATAAAATTTCAAAACATTCTGAGAAACACTACTCAAGTTATCATACGACATCGTGTAAAAATCCTATTTTCCGTCATATCAAGTCCAATAACTCTGGAACGGCAAAAGTGAAAATCGTCAAAAATGAAAGGGATCCTTCTCTCTTCACCGGTAAGCTGCTGATAAAATTTCAAAACATTCTGAGAAACACTACTCAAGTTATCATACGACATAGGGTAAAAATCCTATTTTCCATCATATCAAGTCCAATAACTCTGGAATGGCAAAAGTGAAAATCGTCAAAAAAGAAAGGGATCCTCCTCTCTTCACCAGTAAACAGCTGATAAAATTTTAAAAGATTCTAAGAAACACAACTCAAGTTATCGTACGACATAGGATTTGTCTACAGACGGACGGACGGACGGACATGGTGAAACCAGTATACCCCCTACAACTTCGTTGCGGGGGGCATAATCATATTAAAAATTTCATATAAGATCCTACCATAATCTACAAGTATCCACTGGTGACCGTAAATCGGTCAGTTAAGACATTTCCTTATAATTCTCATTCAAATTGGTATTTATATCAAAGATAAATGCCATGTTTACTTGGGCACTTAAGCCAAATAAAATGCCAAAACATTGCTTAATTTGATGAAGAAATGTCGGCTCACTGACCTTTTTTGCTTGCATAGGTTTTGTAATGGCACCCAAGTCACGATACCTAAAATCGGTCAACCATAAAATAGTCACGTGGAACACCAATAGGCCTAAGAGACTGTATTTTACATTATTTCTAATTTGCCTTTTCCATATTTCCCAATTTTGTTCCATTAAATTGTGTTTGCCGTCACTTGTTTTCATGTACAATTTTATCCATTTCCATGTAATTTATATTAAATCATATTTATTCCCCACAAATTCCCGCTAAAAATCTGAAAATTGTCTAAGAAATTACTTAATTTCAAAACGAAAACAATAAAATTGCCGTTGCCTAATAGAGTTGTAAATATAGGTGAAGATGCGCAGTGGAATGTAAACAAACACAGGATATGCAAATTATCCACTACGGACTGTGTTTTTCTGGAAATATTTGACCGATTATTAAGTCAAAATGGTAGTAGTAAAATGGCACCATTTTGGCACCAAAACCTATAGATATCTTTTCTTATCTGTTTAAATCTCATTGTTGTCTTGAACAAAGTGAAAGTAAATCGATTATCTATTTCTGGATGCAGCTTGCAGGATAAATGATGTCATCGACATCTGAACTCACGTGACAGTGCGTTCCAAAATGGTGACCGATTCCAGGTGTTGACCGATTTTAATGGACGAGAGGATAATTCCCTGTAAAACACCATTTTCCATGTATTTTGTTTCCCTTAAATCTAAAGAATTTGTTTATACCATTGCACTAAATGGCCCTTTCTGAGGGGAGGTTTGGGTCTATAAATCTAGTCTAACTGGCCATTTTCTATTGAAGTAAAAATCCAGGAAAGTGAGCAGTTATGTAGGTGTGTGTTAAGGGAATTGATTTTGCTGATTTTCCTATTAAGATTTTTGAACTATTCTGACAGTGTGGTATTTTTTGTTTTCTATTTTATTAAATGGTGAACCATACACCTCTATATGCATAACAAACTGTGTGTAAAAAGTGGAACATAGCCATCATCTAATACCATCTGGACTAGTTCTGAGTAAATAAAAAGAATGTAGGGAATTTACATGTGCCTGTTTAAATCTATATGACAACCAACTGTACCTGATCATAATATATTTCTACTGGTCTAACATTCAGTATTAGAGCCTGATCTGCTTTGTACGTCAGAGGGTTCAAAAAGTAGTCTAATGTAAACATCTGTTTGTCTGTCGCTGAAATAATAATAAATCACTGACAAGAAAATGGTGATATAACATACTATGGCAATTTGTAAAATACCAAGATTTCAATAATACTAAGTGTCTTTGTGGGTTGATTGCTTCACTGTTGGTTTAAAGCCCTGCAGTCAAACAGTGTTATACCCTAATGTAGTATGATACATTATTTAAATCTTTAAAATAAGTGAGTGAGTAATTGTTGTTTAACGAATAATGAGCAATTTTCCTGCTTTATCATGGCGAGAACATGTCACATTTCAATGACATGATGATGATAATGATGTCCGCTTGTAATATGCCAACATGCTTAGCTGAATATATATAGTGTAAGCTGAATATATATAGTGTAAGCTAACTGAAACAACAGTCCATGATCAGATGTGTTGTGCCGCTCTCACACATTATCCTGATTCTGAGCCAACCAGTCTTTGTTCTTTCTCCTTAATGCTGTGTGTTTAGCGGAAAAGCAACAAATACCAAGTATATAGTCTTTGCTTTGGCCAAACTGGGACCCGACTCATCGTCTACAGCACTTGAGGCGAGCACACTAACTATAACTCTACCAATGCAGTTGTTTTTAGAATCAAATCTATCTAAAACCTTGAATTATCTACATGTATATTTATTAAGTGTAAACTTACTGTAAAGCCCTCCGTTAGAAGTTAGCATAGTGAAAGGCTTAAATCTTTGTGTTGCCCCTTCTATCTTAAAACCTTCTGTTTTACTTAAAATCCTGAAAACAGATAAAAGACATCAAATATTAAAGAAATTAGAATATTTGTACATATACATATATACAAAGATGTCCTAATACTTATAACTGACAAACACTGTACACTTTCTAACAGACAGAGATTAGTCTTCAATGACAGAAAACATTTATTTATTTATTTGTATGTAAAACAAAAGCAAAATGCATAAGTAAACAAACAAATAAAGTTCATGAGGCAGCAGTTCTACAATATAACTTCGTCTTGTTGGTCTAGTACAAAGCGGACCTCATCATCATCTCATTAACAATTAAATTGTTCTCGCCATGATTTAGCTGAAAAATTGGTGAGTTGTTATTAGACAACAATCACTCACTCTTACAATATAACTTCATAAGCTTGTTAGTAACTTGTTCTTTTTCTCCTGGCATTCCAATTTCCTCCACCAATAAAAATGACTGCCACGATGTAATTGAAATATTGTTGAAAATGGCATTAAAAACATATACTGTGAATTCATTTAATTTCGTTGGTACCAATTTTCGTGGATTGGGAAAAAAGACATTTCGTGGGATAGTTAAATTCGTGGATTGCCGATTACAAAAAATAAAAAAAAAGGTTTTGAAATACTTAAATTCGTGGATTTTCACTTCAAATTCGTAGATTTTGCGTGTCGCGATTCTACAGTAAAGTGTTCAATTTAAGTAAATTTACAAGTACACCAAACAAATATGGATCATTGTTGTACATTATCAGCTTGTTACAATTTTGATAATTATTTGATTGCATAATTAATACTTCTTTGAAGAAGCCCACAAATTAAATCAATAACATCCAATCAGAAATAATTTGTAATCATCGAAACATGATCAAAAGATAAGTAGCGGGCATACAATGTTTGCATCCCAAGCCGTGAATCTACTCATTGAGCAACTTGTCATAAATACCGAGAAAATATTTTTGATAGTACCATTTACATTTGTTTCTTAATATTTCACAAAAAGGGTATGTTTTTTGCTAAACTTCACACTAGGAGTCAAAACTTAAATTATAATTCTTTGTACTCTACGGGAACATGACATGCCATAAATGATACATATAAAAAAGTTGCATTAAATGGTAAAGAAAAAAGGTGTGAAATTTATGTCACAGCAGTTAAATATCACGTGTCAACAAATTAAAATCCTGACCTCCGGGCGTATATGATACCAGTATACCGACCGTTAATCCGATTATTATCACCAATAAACTTTATGATTGTCAATCAAAATGTTTACACAGCAATTATAAAAGGTGACAATAATGTTAGTATGTGTATGTTAATATTGTTTTTATTTATGTGTTAAAGTACTGTTGAATATTGATGTGAAATAATAAAATATATAATAGTGAGTTTTGTCTACTAGTATATAGAACATACCTCATATTAGGTTGGCTTTGATGCATTGAATCAACACTTCATTAAACAATACCAAAATACCGGAAATTATTACCGCAAAATGTTTTCATAAATGTCACAACAATAAACAATTTATTCCAAGAGTTTACATGTTGATCAATCACAAAATGACACACAGGTACATCTATTCTAGATTCACAAGACATGCATTACAATTACATCATGTAACAATGTTGAATTACCTACATGGCTACAAACGTTTGTGTTGTCAAAACCTTGCTTACCGCCAAACGGAAATCAAATGGTCATTTTTCGTCGAACATATAAATTCGTGATTTGCTGGCACCCACGAAAACCACGAAAATTGGTATACCACGAATAAAAATGAATTCACAGTAACCTTTATTTTTTTTTTTTTTTTTTTTTTTTTTTTTTTTATATTGCAATTTTTACAGTTATAAATTATATCCTTTTAATTTCATATAGTATCAGCAAAATCAAAATCATACACATCAATAATCTGTTTCATTCTATTAAAATGTAACTGGTAAACAAAACAAAAATTAAATAAGTTATCAGTATTATACATATCATTTCTATTATATTTATCAATTAAGATACAAGACCAACACTGAATTCATACTCACTCTACTCACTGTTGTCCCAAACAATAGATACGGCCATACCCTGAGCAAGTCACACATGCAGAAAATCTACTACTTCAATTCAAGATTCAAAGATTCAAGGTGGCAAACAACTAGAGAAGGCCACATTTAATTATATGAACTATAACATGTAGGATTTTCACCCATGTACAATGTACCATTAGTGTTTCAGTTGTGGGAAAATCCACAGTAATCTTTATTGATCTATAATCCATAATCTTTATTGAAATATGCTCAAAATTTGAGACCGTAAACTAGTCTTCTTAAACACTTGCTTGCATACATATATATCATAATGGTAGCTCAAAACTGCAATATAGATGTTTTTATATCATTGTACCAACTGAATAACTGAATATTATATTACCTACCATCAATATTAGAATTTACTGTTGCTAATTCATATTGGCTATTCTGTTTCTGTTAAAGCATAACAGTAATTTATAAACGTGAAACCACTGATTGATATCAGAAAGTATTGAAACACACTACATCTATCTTCTAATTTACCTGACACCCTTTCCTTCAGGCCTGTTTTCATAGGAGGTCAACATTTCACTGAGAGAGGCCTTTAGTATCTGTCTTCTGTTACTAGACAATGTTACTTCAAACTGTTTGATTTCTAACTGTACTTTATAAGCTATGTACTGTAGGAAATAATACAAAAAGATAAACTTTGTGATGGCACACATTGTCATTTTTTTAGATTTAACAGAAAATACATGTATGTACTCTTTGCAATATGTTATATAACTTCCCTAATTGTCTAGCAATTGCCATAAAATCATGTGTAGTTTCATATTTACATTATCTAAGAATATCCATTAGATTTAAACATGACCGACTTTTCATCAAGATCAGATGCTCATAAAATAAAATCCCCTCAATATGTCAATTTAATACAAAAATAATTTTTTATATAAAACAATACAGATTTCATCATGTTGTAGAAAAAATTGCATAAACTACTTTGCTTCTGTATTGATCCTGTTGTAGATTCTGGGTCATATTTGTTGACCTTATGACTTTTAACCTCAAACTAATATATTTATAACATTGTAAAATAAATATTTTTATTATACTTCACTATCTTTTTACCTTTATAAAAACATGACAGTAGTTTTGCTATTGCATCCTAAAATCAACTGCATGACTATTCCCCTGGTGGTGCTGGTCAAAAATTGTAGGACTATTCCCCTCTGTGGTAATTTCAGCAATCATATTTCCCATACTTTTCTAAATCATTCATCTCATTGGTTTAAATTAAATGACGTCCTGCAAGCCTCAAGACTTTTTCATTGCGCAAGCTAAATTATCGAGACGGTAGACAACAAGTAAACAATGACTATTCCCCCTGTGGTAATTTCAGCAATCATATTTCCCAGATTTTTCTAAATCATTCATTTCATTGATTTAAATTAAATTACATATCCTATCCCCCTCTAATAAAAGACAAATGTCAATATCCATACAAAAAAAAAAAACTAATAAAAAAAGTTTTTTTTATAATAATTTCTTCTTCAAATACACACATATGAAAATGTATTAGTTTAAAAAAAACACTCATAAAGTAGACTAGAAATCCATCAGAAAAGAGCCTACAATTTAGAAAATTGAATTGCACAGTTGTTCAGTATAATAAAACAACTTCTTGCATTGCCTCGGAAAATAGTTGGTATCTTGAGGACAATAAAAGTGCTATTACCCTCATACCCAGTCAATAAGTGTATAATATTACAATGAAGGAAACTGGCATGATAACTACTTACATCTTTAGGTAATCTCTTTGTATCTTCTTCCTCTTTATAACCTATCTTATCATAGAGTTCTTTCTTCTCTACATCAGACAGAGTTCCCCATATTCCTGAAAAAAAATTAAAATAACTGTTCAAAATGGCTTCTTACACAATACAGAGGCTGTGAGGGGTCTGTATTTTTGTGTTCAATTGTTTGAGGTAAGAAGTAGTAGTTCATATTGGTGGAATTGTTGACCATCACTGTTAAACTTTCTTGTAATGATTATCAAATGGTGTTCTAGTGAGTGACTTGTTTAACATCAAGTGATCAATTTTCATCTATATCAAGGTGAGAACAAGCTAATTTTTGATATCATATTAATAAAGTTATCCTCACCACTCAAACCACTAGAAATATCTTCCTAATTTTCCTTTTGGGCCAATAAAACTAGCTAAACCCTGTCATTGTTCTTATTGAAGTGCCTGTACCAAGTCAGGAAAGTGAATGGTCATGTATGTGTGTTAGGGGTCATGTATGTGTGTTAGAGGTCATGTATGTGTGTTAGAGGTCATGTATGTGTGTTAGGGGTCATGTATGTGTGTTAGGGGTCATGTATGTGTGTTAGAGGTCATGTATGTGTGTTAGGGGTCATGTATGTGTGTTAGAGGTCATGTATGTGTGTTAGAGGTCATGTATGTGTGTTAGGGGTCATGTATGTGTGTTAGGGGTCATGTATGTGTGTTAGAGGTCATGTATGTGTGTTAGAGGTCATGTATGTGTGTTAGGGGTCATGTATGTGTGTTAGGGGTCATGTATGTGTTAGGGGTCATGTATGTGTGTTATGGGTCATGTATGTGTGTTAGAGGTCATGTATGTGTGTTAGAGGTCATGTATGTGTGTTATAGGTCATGTATGTGTGTTAGGGGTCATGTATGTGTGTTAGGGGTCATGTATGTGTGTTAGGGGTCATGTATGTGTGTTATAGGTCATGTATGTGTGTTAGGGGTCATGTATGTGTGTTAGGGGTATCTGTTTCTATGATTTTTCTATTAGAATTGTTCCTAGTATTTTTTGTTTTTCATTTTATTTCTATCCCTTGAAGTTTAGTTTTATAATTACCTTCATCTTCCTGGGTTTCTATTTCATCTGCAGACTCCTCCTCATCACCACCCCACATCCAACTCCAGAAACCTCCTCCAGATTTCTCTTTCTTTTTTCTTCTTGTTCTTTCTGGTGCTCTCTTTTCAAACTATATCAAAGTAAATATATAATCTTTTTTGTTGTGGAGAATAATAATGCTTACAGCGGTCTCTCTCTTATAAGGCCACCACTTTGGCAGTTTAAAGGTGGCATTATGAGAGGGGTGGCCCCTCTTAAGGAGACAATTTAGTATTTAGTTGTATTTTACTATCTGAAATCTGGCCTGAATAAAGGGTGGTCTCTCTTTAAGGGGCAGTTTAGCAGTATTTTACTATCAGAAATGTGGCCTGATGAGAGGGGTGGCTTTATAAGAGGGGACTATGGTCTGATGAGAGGGGTGGCTTTATAAGAGGGGACTATGGTCTGATGAGAGGGGTGGCTTTATAAGAGGGGACTATGGTCTGATGAGAAGGGTGGCTTTATAAGAGGGGACTAGGGTCTGATGAGAGGGGTGGCTTTATAAGAGGGGACTGTGGTCTGATGAGAGGGGTGGCTTTATAAGAGGGGACTATGGCCTGATGAGAGGGGTGGCTTTATAAGAGGGGACTATGGCCTGTTGAAAGGGGTGGCTTTATAAGAGGGGACTATGGCCTGATGAGAGGGGTGGCTTTATAAGAGGGGACTATGGTCTGATGAGAGGGGTGGCTTTATAAGAGGGGACTATGACCTGATGAGAGGGGTGGCTTTATAAGAGGGGACTATGGCCTGATGAGAGGGGTGGCTTTATAAGAAGGGACTATGGCCTGATGAGAGGGCTGGCTTTATAATAGGGGACTATGGCCTGATGAGTGGGGTGGCTTTATATTAGGGGACTATGGCCTGATGAGAGGGGTGGCTTTATAATAGGGGACGTCATGTTGTTTATGTGCCAACGTCGTCAACAACATTTTTCAGAATTTTAATTTGTGTGATTTTGGAGCTAGGAAAATGCAAGAATACATTTTTATGATTAGTATTTCATTAGAATGGAGATAACTGTATTGTATTTTAAGCATTGCGGATGTAAATCTTGGTTTTACAGTTGCAAATATCTGTCCACCTAGCTCCACTATGCATCACTAGGTAAACACAATTTGCCACCGTAAAACCGACGATATATGTCCGCAAAGCTTAAAATACAATACAGTTATCTCTTAATTTGTAGTAAATTCGGCAAAGATGTTTTAATTAATAGCAAATCAGAAGACAAAAATTGCCCTTGTCGGCCATGTTTTCAGTTGGATCTAGATAAAATGAGGAATCTTTGTAGAGGACCTCACAAACAGCATTTGTACTAAGTTAGAAATCATTTTGACTTGTAATTTCAAAAGGAGAAAAATCAAAAATTTTCAGTCAAACCTAAACAGAATTGTCCATGGAGGCAAAGTGTTTTTATCAAATCTAAAGGAAATGGGGAATTTTTGGAGATCTCGCAAACATCATTCCTGCAAAAGAATAGCTTCAAAAAGCTCAATCAATTTCAAAGGTTAAAATCAAACGTTTATTGAGGAATAAATGGACAGACGGACACCAAGCAATGGCAAAAGCTCACCTGGCCAAAGTGACTTGCAACCTCTCCAATTTTGAAATTAAACGTAACTTAATGACAACATTTTCACATTTTAAAAGTGGCCTACAAGCTGAAACAGGAACCTTAAAGAGGATTTTAAATATATAAAAATAGTCAATGAGTTACCTCCACCTTGGCATTTTCTCTTGCTGTCATGACATTGTGGACATCCATATCATACTCTAACTGTTGGTATTGTGATTTCACACGTTCATTATTTGGGTTCTCTAAATACTGAAGGTATAAATCTTTGTACTTCTTAAATTTTTGTCTGTAAATAAATAATTTGTGAAATAAATCAGTATCCAGCATGTCAATGTCACCAATTTTTATTAGACACAATGTCAGCGAACAACAACAATTTACAAAAGTCAAAGTCGATAAATAGATAATGATAGATGGTTATCATTAGTATTTTTTCCAGAAAAAATGAAAATGTAAAGAAACAAAATTATCATTTTAATGTTTATAAGCAGCATAGTCCTGTATAAACGCATGAAATTCCTTAAGAATGATGTCCATAATTTGTCTAAGAATACTTGTGTGTGAAGTAAAATATATCAGGATTTTTATCATGGCATTATCTAATAGCCAATGAAGGAAGTCATAATAAAATATAGAAGAAAATCTCTTAAATTTAACATTACTTATTACCTATAAAGAAATATTCTTTGCCAGGAGAATGTTCGTATCCTCTCTTCTATAACAGAATTGAATGCATATTTCCACCAGGATTTGGCATCGGTAATGGGACGTACATTTGGATTGGGACGGTACTTTCTATACTTCATGTTCACTCTCATTCTCTCAACAGCATCAAACCACTTTAAAATACTTATGTACTGAAAAAAATATATTCAATAATGTCTATTTTTATGGAAACAAAAATTTAATATCTTACTTATCAAAATACTGCTAATTCATGTCATTAAATCCTTCAATATTGATTCAAAATACTGCTATTAATTCGTGTCATTAAAACCTTCAATTTTGATTCAAAATACTGCTAATTTGTGTCATTAAATCCTTCAATTTTCATCACCGATTCCTTCTAAAAAAGATTTTCATTCGCAGTGCAGATATTATATTTCAGATGCCTGTGGTAAAGACCCCATAGACAATACGACCTTCATCTGAACTGTGGTAATGACCTCATAGACAATACGACCTTCATCTGAACTGTGGTAATGACCCCATAGACAATACAACCTTCATCTGAACTGTGGTAATGACCTCATAGACAATACAACCTTCATCTGAACTGTGGTAATGACCTCATAGACAATACAACCTTCATCTGAACTGTGGTAATGACCTCATAGACAATACAACCTTCATCTGAACTGTGGTAATGACCTCATAGACAATACAACCTTCATCTGAACTGTGGTAATGACCTCATAGACAATACAACCTTCATCTGAACTGTGGTAATGACCTCATAGACAATACGACCTTCATCTGAACTGTGGTAATGACCTCATAGACAATACAACCTTCATCTGAACTGTGGTAATGACCTCATAGACAATACAACCTTCATCTGAACTGTGGTAATGACCTCATAGACAATACAACCTTCATCTGAACTGTGGTAATGACCTCATAGACAATACAACCTTCATCTGAACTGTGGTAATGACCTCATAGACAATACAACCTTCATCTGAACTGTGGTAATGACCTCATAGACAATACAACCTTCATCTGAACTGTGGTAATGACCCCATAGACAATACGACCTTCATCTGAACTGTGGTAATGACCTCATAGACAATACAACCTTCATCTGAACTGTGGTAATGACCTCATAGACAATACAACCTTCATCTGAACTGTGGTAATGACCCCATAGACAATACAACCTTCATCTGAACTGTGGTAATGACCTCATAGACAATACAACCTTCATCTGAACTGTGGTAATGACCTCATAGACAATACAACCTTCATCTGAACTGTGGTAATGACCCCATAGACAATACAACCTTCATCTGAACTGTGGTAATGACCTCATAGACAATACAACCTTCATCTGAACTGTGGTAATGACCTCATAGACAATACAACCTTCATCTGAACTGTGGTAATGACCTCATAGACAATACAACCTTCATCTGAACTGTGGTAACGACCTCATAGACAATACGACCTTCATCTGAACTGTGGTAATGACCTCATAGACAATACGACCTTCATCTGAACTGTGGTAATGACCTCATAGACAATACGACCTTCATCTGAACTGTGGTAATGACCTCATAGACAATACAACCTTCATCTGAACTGTGGTAATGACCTCATAGACAATACAACCTTCATCTGAACTGTGGTAATGACCTCATAGACAATACAACCTTCATCTGAACTGTGGTAATGACCCCATAGACAATACAACCTTCATCTGAACTGTGGTAATGACCTCATAGACAATACAACCTTCATCTGAACTGTGGTAATGACCTCATAGACAATACAACCTTCATCTGAACTGTGGTAATGACTCCATAGACAATACAACCTTCATCTGAACTGTGGTAATGACCTCATAGACAATACAACCTTCATCTGAACTGTGGTAATGACCTCATAGACAATACAACCTTCATCTGAACTGTGGTAATGACCCCATAGACAATACAACCTTCATCTGAACTGTGGTAATGACCTCATAGACAATACAACCTTCATCTGAACTGTGGTAATGACCTCATAGACAATACGACCTTCATCTGAACTGTGGTAATGACCTCATAGACAATACGACCTTCATCTGAACTGTGGTAATGACCTCATACACAATACAACCTTCATCTGAACTGTGGTAATGACCTCATAGACAATACAACCTTCATCTGAACTGTGGTAATGACCTCATAGACAATACAACTTTCATCTGAACTGTGGTAATGACCTCATAGACAATACAACCTTCATCTGAACTGTGGTAATGACCTCATAGACAATACAACCTTCATCTGAACTGTGGTAATGACCCCATAGACAATACGACCTTCATCTGAACTGTGGTAATGACCTCATAGACAATACAACCTTCATCTGAACTGTGGTAATGACCTCATAGACAATACAACCTTCATCTGAACTGTGGTAATGACCCCATAGACAATACGACCTTCATCTGAACTGTGGTAATGACCTCATAGACAATACAACCTTCATCTGAACTGTGGTAATGACCTCATAGACAATACAACCTTCATCTGAACTGTGGTAATGACCCCATAGACAATACGACCTTCATCTGAACTGTGGTAATGACCTCATAGACAATA
This sequence comes from Bathymodiolus brooksi, assembly GCA_963680875.1. NCBI lineage: Eukaryota > Metazoa > Mollusca > Bivalvia > Mytilida > Modiolidae > Bathymodiolus > Bathymodiolus brooksi. The sequence goes on from OY804581.1 coordinate 124,713,793, forward strand.
CAACCTTCATCTGAACTGTGGTAATGACCTCATAGACAATACAACCTTCATCTGAACTGTGGTAATGACCTCATAGACAATACAACCTTCATCTGAACTGTGGTAATGACCTCATAGACAATACAACCTTCATCTGAACTGTGGTAATGACCCCATAGACAATACAACCTTCATCTGAACTGTGGTAATGACCTCATAGACAATACGACCTTCATCTGAACTGTGGTAATGACCACATAGACAATACAACCTTCATCTGAACTGTGGTAATGACCTCATAGACAATACGACCTTCATCTGAACTGTGGTAATGACCTCATAGACAATACAACCTTCATCTGAACTATGGTAATGACCCCATAGACAATACAACCTTCATCTGAACTGTGGTAATGACCTCATAGACAATACAACCTTCATCTGAACTGTGGTAATGACCTCATAGACAATACAACCTTCTTCTGAACTCTGGTAATGACCTCATAGACAATACAACCTTCATCTGAACTGTGGTAATGACCTCATAGACAATACAACCTTCATCTGAACTGTGGTAATGACCCCATAGACAATACAACCTTTATCTGAACTGTGGTAATGACCCCATAGACAATACAACCTTCATCTGAACTGTGGTAATGACCCCATAGACAATACCACCTTCATCTGAACTGTGGTAATGACCCCATAGACAATACAACCTTCATCTGAACTGTGGTAATGACCTCATAGACAATACAACCTTCATCTGAACTGTGGTAATGACCTCATAGACAATACAACCTTCATCTGAACTGTGGTAATGACCTCATAGACAATACAACCTTCATCTGAACTGTGGTAATGACCCCATAGACAATACGACCTTCATCTGAACTGTGGTAATGACCTCATAGACAATACAACCTTCATCTGAACTGTGGTAATGACCTCATAGACAATACAACCTTCATCTGAACTGTGGTAATGACCTCATAGACAATACAACCTTCATCTGAACTGTGGTAATGACCTCATAGACAATACAACCTTCATCTGAACTGTGGTAATGACCCCATAGACAATACAACCTTCATCTGAACTGTGGTAATGACCTCATAGACAATACAACCTTCATCTGAACTGTGGTAATGACCTCATAGACAATACAACCTTCATCTGAACTGTGGTAATGACTCCATAGACAATACAACCTTCATCTGAACTGTGGTAATGACCTCATAGACAATACAACCTTCATCTGAACTGTGGTAATGACCTCATAGACAATACAACCTTCATCTGAACTGTGGTAATGACCCCATAGACAATACAACCTTCATCTGAACTGTGGTAATGACCTCATAGACAATACAACCTTCATCTGAACTGTGGTAATGACCTCATAGACAATACGACCTTCATCTGAACTGTGGTAATGACCTCATAGACAATACGACCTTCATCTGAACTGTGGTAATGACCTCATACACAATACAACCTTCATCTGAACTGTGGTAATGACCTCATAGACAATACAACCTTCATCTGAACTGTGGTAATGACCTCATAGACAATACAACTTTCATCTGAACTGTGGTAATGACCTCATAGACAATACAACCTTCATCTGAACTGTGGTAATGACCTCATAGACAATACAACCTTCATCTGAACTGTGGTAATGACCCCATAGACAATACGACCTTCATCTGAACTGTGGTAATGACCTCATAGACAATACAACCTTCATCTGAACTGTGGTAATGACCTCATAGACAATACAACCTTCATCTGAACTGTGGTAATGACCCCATAGACAATACGACCTTCATCTGAACTGTGGTAATGACCTCATAGACAATACAACCTTCATCTGAACTGTGGTAATGACCTCATAGACAATACAACCTTCATCTGAACTGTGGTAATGACCCCATAGACAATACGACCTTCATCTGAACTGTGGTAATGACCTCATAGACAATACAACCTTCATCTGAACTGTGGTAATGACCTCATAGACAATACAACCTTCATCTGAACTGTGGTAATGACCTCATAGACAATACAACCTTCATCTGAACTGTGGTAATGACCTCATAGACAATACAACCTTCATCTGAACTGTGGTAATGACCCCATAGACAATACAACCTTCATCTGAACTGTGGTAATGACCTCATAGACAATACGACCTTCATCTGAACTGTGGTAATGACCACATAGACAATACAACCTTCATCTGAACTGTGGTAATGACCTCATAGACAATACGACCTTCATCTGAACTGTGGTAATGACCTCATAGACAATACAACCTTCATCTGAACTATGGTAATGACCCCATAGACAATACAACCTTCATCTGAACTGTGGTAATGACCTCATAGACAATACAACCTTCATCTGAACTGTGGTAATGACCTCATAGACAATACAACCTTCTTCTGAACTCTGGTAATGACCTCATAGACAATACAACCTTCATCTGAACTGTGGTAATGACCTCATAGACAATACAACCTTCATCTGAACTGTGGTAATGACCCCATAGACAATACAACCTTTATCTGAACTGTGGTAATGACCCCATAGACAATACAACCTTCATCTGAACTGTGGTAATGACCCCATAGACAATACCACCTTCATCTGAACTGTGGTAATGACCCCATAGACAATACAACCTTCATCTGAACTGTGGTAATGACCTCATAGACAATACAACCTTCATCTGAACTGTGGTAATGACCTCATAGACAATACAACCTTCATCTGAACTGTGGTAATGACCCCATAGACAATACAACCTTCATCTGAACTGTGGTAATGACCTCATAGACAATACCACCTTCATCTGAACTGTGGTAATGACCCCATAGACAATACAACCTTCATCTGAACTGTGGTAATGACCCCATAGACAATACCACCTTCATCTGAACTGTGGTAATGACCCCATAGACAATAAAACCTTCATCTGAACTGTGGTAATGACCCCATAGACAATACAACCTTCATCTGAACTGTGGTAATGACCCCATAGACAATACAACCTTCATCTGAACTGTGGTAATGACCCCATAGACAATACAACCTTCATCTGAACTGTGGTAATGACCCCATAGACAATACAACCTTCATCTGAACTGTGGTAATGACCCCATAGACAATACAACCTTCATCTGAACTGTGGTAATGACCCCATAGACAATATAACCTTCATCTGAACTGTGGTAATGACCTCATAGACAATACAACCTTCATCTGAACTGTGGTAATGACCCCATAGACAATACAACCTTCATCTGAACTGTGGTAATGACCCCATAGACAATACAACCTTCATCTGAACTGTGGCAATGACCTCATAGACAATACAACCTTCTTCTGAACTGTGGTAATGACCCCATAGACAATACAACCTTCATCTGAACTGTGGTAATGACCCCATAGACAATACAACCTTCATCTGAATTGTGGTAATGACCCCATAGACAATACAACCTTCATCTGAACTGTGGTAATGACCCCATAGACAATACCACCTTCATCTGAACTGTGGAAATGACCCCATAGACAATACAACCTTCATCTGAACTGTGGTAATGACCTCATAGACAATACAACCTTCATCTGAACTGTGGTAATGACCTCATAGACAATACAACCTTCATCTGAACTGTGGTAATGACCCCATAGACAATACGACCTTCATCTGAACTGTGGTAATGACCTCATAGACAATACAACCTTCATCTGAACTGTGGTAATGACCTCATAGACAATACAACCTTCATCTGAACTGTGGTAATGACCTCATAGACAATACAACCTTCTTCTGAACTGTGGTAATGACCTCATAGACAATACAACCTTCATCTGAACTGTGGTAATGACCCCATAGACAATACAACCTTCATCTGAACTGTGGTAATGACCCCATAGACAATACAACCTTCATCTGAACTGTGGTAATGACCCCATAGACAATACCACCTTCATCTGAACTGTGGTAATGACCCCATAGACAATACAACCTTCATCTGAACTGTGGTAATGACCCCATAGACAATACAACCTTCATCTGAACTGTGGTAATGACCCCATAGACAATACAACCTTCATCTGAACTGTGGTAATGACCCCATAGACAATACAACCTTCATATGAACTGTGGTAATGACCCCATAGACAATACAACCTTCATCTGAACTGTGGTAATGACCCCATAGACAATACAACCTTCATCTGAACAAAGTTTTTATCTTCTGATCATAATGAGGACTTCTTGATGCATTTTCACTCCAGGTTTTTTAGAACTTAACTAGAGGCTCAGTGAGCTGAGCCTGTGTTGCTCACCTTTCATTCTGCTTTGAGGAAACTTAATACAGAACCTTCCATACATGTAGATGCTTCCTACCAAGTTTCGGTTCATATGGCTAAGCAGTTTCAAAGGAGAAGATTTTTTAGAAATCGACCAATCAGAAACAAGAATTGCATGTGGTGGCCATGTTTGCTAACCGATCGGGACGAAATGAGCAATCTTCATAGAGGACATTCCATAGATGATTCCTACCAAGTTTCGGTGGTAGCCATGTGTGTAAACCGATCGGGACGAAATGAGCAATCTTCATAGAGGACATTCCATAGATGCTCCCTACCAAGTTTCGGTGGTAGCTATGTTTGCTAACCGATCGGGACAAAATGAGCAATCTTTATAAAGGACCTTCCATAGATGCTTCCTATAAAGTTTCGGTTCATTTGGTCAAGCGGTTTCAGAGGAGAAGATTTTCTTAAATCGGCCAATCAGAAACAAGAATTGCCTGTGGCTGCCATGTTTGTTAATGGATCTGGACGAAATGTGCAATCTTTAGAGAGGACCTTCTATAGATGCTTCCTACCAAGTTTCAGTTCATTTGGCTGAGGCGTTTCAGAGGAGAAGATTAAAATGTGAAAGGTTAACGGATGACAGACGACCGACGACGGACGCCAAGTGATGGCAAAAGCTCACAATGCCTTTGGTAAGGTGAGCTAACAACTTACTTTTTTAACCCAATACCTATGGCCACAATTACCCTGGAGAGGAAATGATTTTTAATGATTAAACTAACTGAAAAAGTTAAAACAGTAATGGTTGCCAAAATCAATGACTGCAACAAAACAATCTACTACCCAAAAAACTGCCTTTCGCTCCGCTCCTCCGATATGAAAACAACTTTCTCCTGAAGATCAAAATACATACCTGTCTCCTTGAGAGATAACAGTCAATACATCTACATGATTCAGGGGGAGAGAACTGTATATATAACTTTGGCATCTGTAGATTAAAATACATACCTGTCTCCTTGAGAGATAAGTCAATACATCTACATGATTCAGGGGGAGAGAACTGTATATATAACTTTGGAATCTGTAGATTATAATACATACCTGTCTCCTTGAGAGATAACAGTCAATATTTCTACATGACTCAGGGGGAGAGAACTATATATAACTTTGGCATCTGTAGATTATAATACATACCTGTCTCCTTGAGAGATAAGTTAATACATCTACATGATTCAGGGGGAAAGAACTGTATATATAACTTTGGCATCTGTAGATTAAAATACATACCTGTCTCCTTGAGAGATAAGTCAATACATCTACATGATTCAGGGGGAGAGAACTGTATATATAACTTTGGCATCTGTAGATTAAAATACATACCTGTCTCCTTGAGAGATAAAAGTCAATACATCTACATGATTCAGGGGGAGAGAACTGTATATATAACTTTGGCATCTGTAGATTAAAATACATACCTGTCTCCTTGAGAGATAACATATATATAACTTTGGAATCTGTAGATTATAATACATACCTGTCTCCTTGAGAGATAACAGTCAATATTTCTACATGACTCAGGGGGAGAGAACTGTATATATAACTTTGGCATCTGTAGATTATAATACATACCTGTCTCCTTGAGAGATAACAGTCAATATTTCTACATGACTCAGGGGGAGAGAACTGTATATATAACTTTGGCATCTGTAGATTAAAATACATACCTGTCTCCTTGAGAGATAAGTCAATACATCTACATGATTCAGGGGGAGAGAACTGTATATATAACTTTGGAATCTGTAGATTATAATACATACCTGTCTCCTTGAGAGATAACAGTCAATATTTCTACATGACTCAGGGGGAGAGAACTATATATAACTTTGGCATCTGTAGATTATAATACATACCTGTCTCCTTGAGAGATAAGTTAATACATCTACATGATTCAGGGGGAAAGAACTGTATATATAACTTTGGCATCTGTAGATTAAAATACATACCTGTCTCCTTGAGAGATAAGTCAATACATCTACATGATTCAGGGGGAGAGAACTGTATATATAACTTTGGCATCTGTAGATTAAAATACATACCTGTCTCCTTGAGAGATAAAAGTCAATACATCTACATGATTCAGGGGGAGAGAACTGTATATATAACTTTGGCATCTGTAGATTAAAATACATACCTGTCTCCTTGAGAGATAACATATATATAACTTTGGAATCTGTAGATTATAATACATACCTGTCTCCTTGAGAGATAACAGTCAATATTTCTACATGACTCAGGGGGAGAGAACTGTATATATAACTTTGGCATCTGTAGATTATAATACATACCTGTCTCCTTGAGAGATAACAGTCAATATTTCTACATGACTCAGGGGGAGAGAACTGTATATATAACTTTGGCATCTGTAGATTAAAATACATACCTGTCTCCTTGAGAGATAACAGTCAATACATCTACATGATTCAGGGGGAGAGAACTGTATATATAACTTTGGCATCTGTAGATTAAAATACATACCTGTCTCCTTGAGAGATAAGTCAATACATCTACATGATTCAGGGGGAGAGAACTGTATATATAACTTTGGCATCTGTAGATTATAATACATACCTGTCTCCTTGAGAGATAACAGTCAATATTTATACATGACTCAGGGGGAGAGAACTGTATATATAACTTTGGCATCTCTAAATTAAAATACATACCTGTCTCCTTGAGAGATAAGTCAATACATCTACATGATTCAGGGGGAGAGAACTGTATATAAAACTTTGGCATCTGTAGATTAAAATACATACCTGTCTCCTTGAGAGATAACAGTCAATACATCTACATGATTCAGGGGGAGAGAACTGTATATATAACTTTGGAATCTGTAGATTATAATACATACCTGTCTCCTTGAGAGATAACAGTCAATACATCTACATGATTCAGGGGGAGAGAACTGTATATAAAACTTTGGCATCTGTAGATTAAAATACATACCTGTCTCCTTGAGAGATAACAGTCAATACATCTACATGATTCAGGGGGAGAGAACTGTATATATAACTTTGGCATCTGTAGATTATAATACATATCTGTCTCCTTGAGAGATAACAGTCAATATTTCTACATGACTCAGGGGGAGAGAACTGTATATATAACTTTGGCATCTGTAGATTATAATACATACCTGTCTCCTTGAGAGATAAGTCAATACATCTACATGATTCAGGGGGAGAGAACTGTATATATAACTTTGGCATCTGTAGATTATAATACATACCTGTCTCCTTGAGAGATAACAGTCAATACATCTACATGATTCAGGGGGAGAGAACTGTATATATAACTTTGGCATCTGTAGATTAAAATACATACCTGTCTCCTTGAGAGATAGGTCAATACATCTACATGATTCAGGGGGAGAGAACTGTAAATATAACTTTGGCATCTGTAGATTATAATACATATCTGTCTCCTTGAGAGATAAGTCAATACATCTACATGATTCAGGGGGAGAGAACTGTATATATAACTTTGGCATCTGTAGATTATAATACATATCTGTCTCCTTGAGAGATAAGTCAATACATCTACATGATTCAGGGGGAGAGAACTGTATATATAACTTTGGCATCTGTAGATTATAATACATATCTGTCTCCTTGAGAGATAACAGTCAATACATCTACATGATTCAGGGGGAGAGAACTGTATATATAACTTTGGCATCTGTAGATTATAATACATATCTGTCTCCTTGAGAGATAAGTCAATACATCTACATGATTCAGGGGGAGAGAACTGTATATATAACTTTGACATCTGTAGATTATAATACATACCTGTCTCCTTGAGAGATAACAGTCAATACATCTACATGATTCAGGGGGAGAGAACTGTATATATAACTTTGGCATCTGTAGATTAATACATACCTGTCTCCTTGAGAGATAAGTCAATACATCTACATGATTCAGGGGGAGAGAACTGTATATATAACTTTGGCATCTGTAGATTATAATACATACCTGCCTCCTTGAGAGATAACAGTCAATACATCTACATGATTCAGGGGGAGAGAACTGTATATAAAACTTTGGCATCTGTAGATTATAATACATACCTGTCTGCTTGAGAGATAACAGTCAATACATCTACATGATTCAGGGGGAGAGAACTGTATATATAACTTTGGCATCTGTGGATTAAAATACATACCTGTCTCCTTGAGAGATAAGTCAATACATCTACATGATTCAGGGGGAGAGAACTGTATATATAACTTTGGCATCTGTAGATTATAATACATACCTGTCTCCTTGAGAGATAACAGTCAATATTTATACATGACTCAGGGGGAGAGAACTGTATATATAACTTTGGCATCTCTAAATTAAAATACATACCTGTCTCCTTGAGAGATAAGTCAATACATCTACATGATTCAGGGGGAGAGAACTGTATATAAAACTTTGGCATCTGTAGATTAAAATACATACCTGTCTCCTTGAGAGATAACAGTCAATACATCTACATGATTCAGGGAAAGAGAACTGTATATATAACTTTGGAATCTGTAGATTATAATACATACCTGTCTCCTTGAGAGATAACAGTCAATACATCTACATGATTCAGGGGGAGAGAACTGTATATATAACTTTGGCATCTGTAGATTAAAATACATACCTGTCTCCTTGAGAGATAACAGTCAATACATCTACATGATTCAGGGGGAGAGAACTGTATATAAAACTTTGGCATCTGTAGATTAAAATACATACCTGTCTCCTTGAGAGATAACAGTCAATACATCTACATGATTCAGGGGGAGAGAACTGTATATATAACTTTGGCATCTGTAGATTATAATACATATCTGTCTCCTTGAGAGATAACAGTCAATATTTCTACATGACTCAGGGGGAGAGAACTGTATATATAACTTTGGCATCTGTAGATTATAATACATACCTGTCTCCTTGAGAGATAAGTCAATACATCTACATGATTCAGGGGGAGAGAACTGTATATATAACTTTGGCATCTGTAGATTATAATACATACCTGTCTCCTTGAGAGATAACAGTCAATACATCTACATGATTCAGGGGGAGAGAACTGTATATATAACTTTGGCATCTGTAGATTAAAATACATACCTGTCTCCTTGAGAGATAGGTCAATACATCTACATGATTCAGGGGGAGAGAACTGTAAATATAACTTTGGCATCTGTAGATTATAATACATATCTGTCTCCTTGAGAGATAAGTCAATACATCTACATGATTCAGGGGGAGAGAACTGTATATATAACTTTGGCATCTGTAGATTATAATACATATCTGTCTCCTTGAGAGATAAGTCAATACATCTACATGATTCAGGGGGAGAGAACTGTATATATAACTTTGGCATCTGTAGATTATAATACATATCTGTCTCCTTGAGAGATAACAGTCAATACATCTACATGATTCAGGGGGAGAGAACTGTATATATAACTTTGGCATCTGTAGATTATAATACATATCTGTCTCCTTGAGAGATAAGTCAATACATCTACATGATTCAGGGGGAGAGAACTGTATATATAACTTTGACATCTGTAGATTATAATACATACCTGTCTCCTTGAGAGATAACAGTCAATACATCTACATGATTCAGGGGGAGAGAACTGTATATATAACTTTGGCATCTGTAGATTAATACATACCTGTCTCCTTGAGAGATAAGTCAATACATCTACATGATTCAGGGGGAGAGAACTGTATATATAACTTTGGCATCTGTAGATTATAATACATACCTGCCTCCTTGAGAGATAACAGTCAATACATCTACATGATTCAGGGGGAGAGAACTGTATATAAAACTTTGGCATCTGTAGATTATAATACATACCTGTCTGCTTGAGAGATAACAGTCAATACATCTACATGATTCAGGAGAAGAGAATTGTATATAAAACTTTGGCATCTGTAGATTATAATACATACCTGTCTGCTTGAGAGATAACAGTCAATATTTCTACATGACTCAGGGGGAGAGAACTGTATATATAACTTTGGCATCTGTAGATCTTCTGTGTTGTTCATAATAATCTTGGCTTCCACAGACACTGGTTTCAGAACTATAAAGATTTCAGAATTCAATTAACACCAATGATTTTGTGTTATATCAACAAATTTAACTGTTAAAAGAAAACTTCCTTTGAATTAGTAATTTATAAATATTTATAATGACAAAAGAAAAAAATCACATTTTACACTTGCAAACAATTAAATGAGAAATAGAATAGCTTTAATTGCTGCTTTTCATCTGAATCATGAATGCTAACTTAATCGCTTAAACCAGGAAAGCACAGATCAAAATATATAGTGTTGAGTATTCTTAAACACTTTCACATTTACTTTTATGAAATTTAAATTAAATGGCACAGAACCTAGGCCAAGATAAAGTGAAATTAGGACTCTTCTTTGTGATGTTGCATACATGTTTTTATCATATAATCAACATGTTGGAAGATGTCTAATCTTGAAAGACTAGTTTTTCATTACAACAGTGGTATTTCCTAGAAATCAGGGTCCTAATACTCTGCACGTTTCTATTTCAAATGTTTTTATTTCACTGGGTGAAATACAGGGTTTTTTTCCATTTGGAAATCTCAGTATTTATGAACACCTATGTAATAATACTAATTAAACATTGATTTGATAAATGTGATACTTTGTTACAATTTAACAGCATCAGTCGTGTAATTGTTAGAGTGTTCACCTCAAGTGCCGTAGATCGTGGGTTCGAGCCCCATCAGGTCAAACCAAAGACTATAAAATTGGTATTTGTTGCTTATCGGCTAAGCATGCAGCATCAAGGAGTAAAAGCAAAAACTGGTTGTCTCGGAATCAGGATAATGTGCTCGAGTGAAAATTTACTTATTCTCGCCATGATATAGCTGAAGAATTGCTGAATTGGTGTTAAACAACATTCACTCACTCACTCTTTACAATTTAACTCGTGTCAGTTTGTCATCTGTTTTATTGTTTAACTTGTGTCAGTTTGTCAGATGTTTTATTGTTTAACTTGTGTCAGTTTTTTAGATGTTTTATTGTTTAACTCGTGTCAGTTTGTCATCTGTTTTATTGTTTAATTTGTGTCAGTTTGTCATCTGTTTTATTGTTTAACTTGTGTCAGTTTGTCAGATGTTTTATTGTTTAACTTGTGTCAGTTTGTCAGATGTTTTATTGTTTAACTTGTGTCAGTTTGTTAGATGTTTTATTGTTTAACTTGTGTCAGTTTGTCAGATGTTTTATTGTTTAACTTGTGTCAGTTTGTTAGATGTTTTATTGTTTAACTAGTGTCAGTTTGTCAGATGTTTTATTGTTTAACTTGTGTCAGTTTGTCAGATGTTTTATTGTTTAACTTGTGTCAGTTTGTTAGATGTTTTATTGTTTAACTTGTGTCAGTTTGTTAGATGTTTTATTGTTTAACTCGTGTCAGTTTGTCAGCTGTTTTATTGTTTAACTTGTGTCAGTTTGTCAGATGTTTTATTGTTTAACTTGTGTCAGTTTGTCAGATGTTTTATTGTTTAACTTGTGTCAGTTTGTCAGATGTTTTATTGTTTAACTTGTGTCAGTTTGTTAGATGTTTTATTGTTTAACTTGTGTCAGTTTGTTAGATGTTTTATTGTTTAACTTGTGTCAGTTTGTCAGCTGTTTTATTGTTTAACTTGTGTCAGTTTGTCAGATGTTTTATTGTTTAACTTGTGTCAGTTTGTCAGATGTTTTATTGTTTAACTCGTGTCAGTTTGTCAGATGTTTTATTGTTTAACTTGTGTCAGTTTGTTAGATGTTTTATTGTTTAACTTGTGTCAGTTTGTCAGATGTTTTATTGTTTAACTTGTGTCAGTTTGTCAGATGTTTTATTGTTTAACTTGTGTCAGTTTGTTAGATGTTTTATTGTTTAACTTGTGTCAGTTTGTTAGATGTTTTATTGTTTAACTTGTGTCAGTTTGTTAGATGTTTTATTGTTTAACTCGTGTCAGTTTGTCAGCTGTTTTATTGTTTAACTTGTGTCAGTTTGTCAGATGTTTTATTGTATAAACTACTATCAAATCTCTCTAATTTTACATACTATGTTCAAACTCTTCCTCCTTTACTATGTATGTGTTTACTGCCATTTTCAACAAGCCCTAAAAAAACAATTACATTGACATTATTAATTTAATCTGTCTTTTAGAGACCACTACTGTATAAACAAGCCAATCTATTGTCTGACACTTGTGGGAGAAAAAAAGAATTACATTTTTCAAATGTGGGACAAATGTGAGCACACCTCATTAATTAACATGTTGGAAAGTCTCTATTAATCTTGAAAGACCAGATTTTCATTGTCATAGTGATATTTCCTAGAAATCAAGAGCTTCTTGCACGAGTCTGATAAATGGTAATTTTTAAATGAATTACCAATACATGATTTTGATTGTGTAAATAGTAATTTGTATAATTTTATAATTTAATTTTGATGATGTTTCAACAACTAAAAATATTCGGTTAGGGTTATAGTGTTTAACCCCACTTTCAACAATATTTCATATATATTGTGGCGGTCAGTTGTATTGGTGGAGGAAACCGGAATACCCGTAGAAAACCACCGACCTGTCCCAAGTTACTGACTAACTTTATCAAATAATGTTGTATCGAATACACCTTGCCATGAACGGTGTTCGAACTCATGACTTTAGTGGTGATAGGAACTGATTGCACAGGTAGTTGTAAATCCAATTACCATACGATCATGACCACGACAGCCTCACTGATTTTGATTGTGTAAATTGTAATTGTAAATTGTAATATTATACTTGTATAATTTTATAATTTAATTTTAATGATGTTTTAACAGCTAAAAATATAGAAAATAAAAGAGTTTTGTGATATAGAAAAAAAAACTGTCTAAACTAAACTTCTGTGTTTGGAAAAGACAGGTGTTCAGTTTATTTAATGTTCAGTTTATATAGAGGGGTTAAATCAGGGTACGGTTTAGACAAGATTCACTTAGTAATCAAATATAAAGATGAAACAATGTAACCAACCCACAACATGTACAACTCCTCTGATCCACAGGAACTGTGGTGTAATGGTTAGCGTGCTTCTCTTGAGTGTGGTAGATCATAGCTTCAAGCCCTGATCGTGTCAAACCAAAGACTATAAAATTGGTATTTGTTGCTTCTTCGCTCACCATGCAGCATTAAGGAGAAAGACTGGTTGGCTCGGAATCAAGATAATGTGTCCAAGTGGGTCGATATGTCTATCACAGACTGTTGTTTCAATGAGTTGGCACTATAAAGATCCAAATAAGCGTGTTGATCTAGTACCAAACGAACCTCATTATCATCTCATTAAAATTAACTTGTTCTCGCAATGATGTAGCCGAAAAATTTATGAGTTGACGTTAAACAACAATCACTCTCACTCACTCTTCTGATCCACAATAAACTACTCTGATACAATTAATTCTCCAAAAGCACAAAGAAGGCGATGACAGAATGTAATGAAATAGTCAAATATTTCTGATGAAATGCATAGTTCTGAAATTGTTCAAGTGTTTAGGTGTAATGACCGGGATACTTACTTTCCATGCACCACTTTTTATCTTGCTTGGTTTGCCCACTAAATCTGGATCTTTCACACAATGGTTCCAGTATACAGATAAATTTGTTAATTTTCCCAACTGAAAAACAAATTATAATTAAGTAGGAAATAAATTAATCAGGATTTACATTGAAACCATAAAATGAAAACAGGATCTCACATGACTATTCCACATGCATATGACTATTCCACATGCCTATGACTATTCCACATGACTATGACTATTCCACATGACTATGACTATTCCACATGCATATGACTATTCCACATGCATATGACTATTCCACATGACTATGACTATTCCACATACCTATGACTATTCCACATGCCTATGACTATTCCACATGCCTATGACTATTCCACATGCCTATGACTATTCCACATGCCTATGACTATTCCACATGCATATGACTATTCCACATGCATATGACTATTCCACATGCATATGACTACCGGTACATGTATTTCACATGCATGTCATTTATTCAGAGTTTCCCCTTTACAATTTGTCTTATCTTAAATTTGTAGTAATTTGTCTCTTATTTATTACAGTAAACACAGACCAAGAAAATGAGAAATATGAGCAACATAAATCTCATCTCATGTAATCCAAATAAGTTAAATGGTTCTTGAATTGTATATGTTGGCAATACGCTAACATCTAACAGCATACCTGTTAACCTCTGGGAACTGCTAGGGGGGAGATCTCCCCCCTACCAACTCTTCTAAGGGGGGGATTTTGCACGTCGCCTTTAAATGCACAAAATTGTACCTTGTAGCTGAATGATAATAAAGCAATGATGTAAAATGGTATATAAAGAAACATTCATTGTATACAAATTTATTGTTGACCCTTCTATTAATAGCTTGACAGTCTAGTTACATGAACTTATGTTACGCTGGTATGTTAGAACAGCTTTCTTTGCTCACTTGGTCATCAACTGATTTTGTTGGCATAAACTGGCGCAATTGGGGGGTTTTGTTAGTAGCAGTGACTGCTTTCTTGTGTAAACTGGTCTCTGGGTGTCTCTTAATATCATACAGTCCCCCTGAAGCAACACTGAAGTTGGAACTACAGCATGTGGACAAAAGTGATTCCGTTTCCACCATCTTCCCTATATATTTCATATAAAACCACTTATTTTCATAACATTCTCATGAAGTCATTGTTTTCATGAAATTTTCACCATTAAAAACAGAATAGAGTTTATCTTAATATCTTCATGTAATTTATTCGAACTTTTACTTGCAAGCATTTATGATTTAAACACAAATGTAAATTCTTGACGTCACAATTTTATATGATTATATAGTAAGATTTGGTGAAAAAAATAAACTTTGTTTTTAAATCAATTCTCAAGAGAAAGTAGAAATAAAATTATTTGCAAATTATACGAAGAAGAAACTATATTTATATCTGCATTTAATGCTGAAAATTTCATGAAAATCAGATAAGGAATGACTTCATGAGAATGTTATGAAAATAAATGGTTTTATATGAAATATATAGGGAAGATGGCGGAAACGGAATCACCTTTGTCCACATGCTATACACAGAGTGCAAAACGCCAGATCATTTCCCAACGAACTTGACTGTAACCAGTGATGTGATTTTATCCACTCGTCCTGGAATTTACAATTGTATTTCTTTTTCTTTGATATCGAAGAAGGAGTACTAGGTCCCGAATTCCACCTTCTCTTTGTTGAATTGAGACATCGTTATAAAATGCCAGAATTTTTTTTTATTTAAAGCTAAATCTGAATAGTACTCATCGAGAATATACATTTCTAATTGGTGTCTGTTCGATTACGTAAACAATAATCAGTTTCGTATTCCTGAACGAAAAGTCTAGAGAAACTCGATAAAAATTGATACGAAACATCTCGACGATTGACGGAAATAGCCGATCGATTGTAAACAAATATGGTGACTGAAGAAAGTAAGCAATTTTTTTGTTGGGGGAGATCGTGTGGGAGGAAAAGGTGTGTGCGGGAGACCCAGTCCATGCGGGAGATAAGGCTCTTACGCGGGAGACTCCCGCGCAAAGGGGGAGGGTTAACAGGTATGCTAACAGTATAGGATCATGTCAAGAAACATTACATTTTGACATTCCACTCATATGCAAGACAGTTAGATATCTTGAACAATCTGACAACTTTCAGCATGCGATTTTTTATATCTCAAGATTTGGTAGGTTCGTCATTGATTGGTCGAGATGGAAATATGACCCCTGACGTGACACTATACAGGATGTCGCTAGATATTATGCATAGCCAATCCAACAATCATTTAAGTTAACAAAATTTCATGACATGTGAAGTATATAATTCTAGAGTGATGGATTGATATATTTGGACATTAATATACTTTCTATTAATAGCACTTACAGAACTTTATCATCATTTTGAGGTATAGAGGTATTTTTTTGTGTGTTTTTCTTATTAAATATATATTTTATCATGTATAAAACATAAAAGTGATAATTTTAAGATGGAATGGCAAGTCTGTCCCCGCCTGACTCCATACATGTAGATACTGAAGTCTGATCGTGGTGCCACAGATTCCATGATAGTGTATTCAGCAACAGATTTCATGATACCGTGTATTCAGTAACAGATTCCATGATAGTGTATTCAGCAACAGATTCCATGATAGTGTATTCAGCAACAGATTCCATGATAGTGTATTCAACAACAGATTCCATGATAGTGTATTCAGCAACAGATTCCATGATAGTGTATTCAGCAACAGATTCCATGATAGTGTATTCAGCAATAGATTCCATGATAGTGTATTCAGCAACAGATTCCATGATAGTGTATTCAGCAACAGATTTCATGATAGTGTATTCAGCAACAGATTTCATGATACCATGTATTCAGCAACAGATTCCATGATAGTGTATTCAGCAACAGATTCCATGATAGTGTATTCAGCAACAGATTCCATGATAGTGTATTCAGCAACAGATTCCATGATACTGTATTCAGCAACAGATTCCATGATACTGTGTATTTAAATGCTATTTCAACCAATTTTCGCCCCAATTTTTTTAATTTAACTACCACTGTACCATAGGACCCTAATATACCTTGTGTAACAGAGTAGCCTGGCTGTCAAGTTCTGTCTCGTGCCAATTCTTATCAGTTGAATGTACTGTAAACTGATGAAGTATGGTTCCCATGGCAAACGAGTAGGCTCCATGTGTAACAGAATCTTCATATCTAATGTGGATGTTACTGACAGTTATCTGTAACAGAAAAAATTCTGAACAATTAGTTCTGCTAACTCTTTCTATGTTCCTTTTCCGTCTTAATAAAACTATTTAAACAATAAAAAAAAATTACAGAAAGTATAATTCAACTTGCTGTAATATAAACGTATATATCTAATCTAGTAGCATGATGTGTTTCTGGTATTGCCATCAACAGGTACACTCATTCCAATGCCATCAACAGGTACACTCATTCCAATGCCATCAACAGGTACACTCATTCCATTGCCTTCAACAGGTACACTCATTCCAATGTCATCAACAGGTACACTCATTCCAATGCCATCAACAGGTACACTCATTCCATTGCCTTCAACAGGTACACTCATTCCATTGCCTTCAACAGGTACACTCATTCCATTGCCTTCAACAGGTACACTCATTCCATTGCCTTCAACAGGTACATGCATTCCATTGCCTTCAACAGGTACACTCATTCCATTGTCTTTCAACAGGTACACTCATTCCATTGCCATCAACAGGTACACTCATTCCATTGCCTTTCAACAGGTACACTCATTCCATTGCCATCAACAGGTACACTCATTCCATTGCCATCAACAGGTACACTCATTCCATTGCCTTCAACAGGTACACTCATTCCATTGCCTTCAACAGGTACATGCATTCCATTGCCTTCAACAGGTACACTCATTCCATTGCCTTCAACAGGTACACTCATTCCATTGCCTTCAACAGGTACATTCATTCCATTGCCTTTCAACAGGTACACTCATTCCATTGCCATCAACAGGTACACTCATTCCATTGCCATCAACAGGTACACTCATTCCATTGCCTTCAACAGGTACACTCATTCCATTGCCTTCAACAGGTACACTCATTCCATTGCCTTTCAACAGGTACACTCATTCCATTGCCATCAACAGGTACACTCATTCCATTGCCATCAACAGGTACACTCATTCCATTGCCTTTCAACAGGTACACTCATTCCATTGCCTTTCAACAGGTACACTTATTCCATTGCCATTCAACAGGTACACTCATTCCATTGCCTTTCAACAGGTACACTCATTCCATTGCCTTCAACAGGTACACTCATTATGTTGCCTTCAACAGGTACACTCATTCCATTGCCATCAACAGGTACACTCATTCCATTGCCATCAACAGGTACACTCATTCCATTGCCTTCAACAGGTACACTCATTCCATTGCCTTCAACAAGTACACTCATTCCATTGCCTTCAACAGGTACACTCATTCCATTGCCTTCAACAGGTACACTCATTCCATTGTCTTTCAACAGGTACACTCATTCCATTGCCATCAACAGGTACACTCATTCCATTGCCATCAACAGGTACACTCATTCCATTGCCTTCAACAGGTACACTCATTCCATTGCCTTTCAACAGGTATACTCATTCCATTGCCTTTCAACAGGTACATTTATTCCATTACCATTCAACAGGTACACTCATTCCATTGCCTTTCAACAGGTACACTCATTCCATTGCCTTCAACAGGTACACTCATTATGTTGCCTTCAACAGGTACACTCATTCCATTGCCATCAACAGGTACACTCATTCCATTGCCTTCAACAGGTACACTCATTCCATTGCCTTCAACAGGTACACTCATTCCATTGCCTTTCAACAGGTACACTCATTCCATTGCCATCAACAGGTACACTCATTCCATTGCCATCAACAGGTACACTCATTCCATTGCCTTCAACAGGTACACTCATTCCATTGCCATCAACAGGTACACTCATTCCATTGCCATCAACAGGTACACTCATTCCATTGCCTTCAACAGGTACACTCATTCCATTGCCTTCAACAGGTACATTCATTCCATTGCCTTCAACAGGTACATTCATTCCATTGCCTTCAACAGGTACACTCATTCCATTGCCTTCAACAGGTACACTCATTCCATTGCCTTCAACAGGTACACTCATTCCATTGCCTTCAACAGGTACACTCATTCCATTGCCTTCAACAGGTACACTCATTCCATTGCCTTTCAACAGGTACACTCATTCCATTGCCATCAACAGGTACACTCATTCCATTGCCATCAACAGGTACACTCATGCCATTGCCTTTCAACAGGTACACTCATTCCATTGCATTTCAACAGGTACACTCATTCCATTGCCTTCAACAGGTACACTCATTCCTTGCCTTTCAACAGGTACACTCATTCCATTGCCTTCAACAGGTACACTCATTACATTGCCTTCAACAGGTACACTCATTCCATTACCTTCAACAGGTACACTCATTCCATTGCCTTCAACAGGTACACTCATTCCGTTGCCTTCAACTGGTACACTCATTCCGTTGCCTTCAACAGGTACACTCATTCCATTGCCTTCAACAGGTACACTCATTCCATTGCCTTTCAACAGGTACACTCATTCCATTGCCATATTCCATTGCCTTTCAACAGGTACACTCATTCCATTGCCATCAACAGGTACACTCATTCCATTGCCATCAACAGGTACACTCATTCCATTGCCTTCTACAGGTACACTCATTCCATTGCTTTCAACAGGTACACTCATTCCATTGCCTTCAACAGGTACATTCATTCCATTGCCATCAACAGGTACACTCATTCCATTGCCTTCAACAGGTACACTCATTCCATTGCCTTCAACAGGTACACTCATTCCATTACCTTTCAACAGGTACACTCATTCCATTGCCATCAACAGGTACACTCATTCCATTGCCAGCAACAGGTACACTCATTCCATTGCCTTCAACAGGTACACTCATTCCATTGCCTTCAACAGGTACACTCATTCCATTGCCTTTCAACAGGTACACTCATTCCATTGCCTTCAACAGGTACACTCATTCCATTGCCTTTCAACAGGTACACTCATTCCATTGCCATCAACAGGTACACTCATTCCATTGCCTTCAACAGGTACACTCATTCCATTGCTTTCAACAGGTACACTCATTCCATTGCCATCAACAGGTACACTCATTCCATTGCCATCAACAGGTACACTCATTCCATTGCCATCAACAGGTACACTCATTCCATTGCCATCAACAGGTACACTCATTCCATTGCCTTCAACAGGTACACTCATTCCATTGCTTTCAACAGGTACACTCATTCCATTGCCTTCAACAGGTACATTCATTCCATTGCCATCAACAGGTACACTCATTCCATTGCCTTCAACAGGTACACTCATTCCATTGCCTTCAACAGGTACACTCATTCCATTGCCTTTCAACAGGTACACTCATTCCATTACCTTCAACAGGTACACTCATTATGTTGCCTTCAACAGGTACACTCATTCCATTGCCATCAACAGGTACACTCATTCCATTGCCATCAACAGGTACACTCATTCCATTGCCTTCAACAGGTACACTCATTCCATTGCCTTCAACAGGTACACTCATTCCATTGCCTTCAACAGGTACACTCATTCCATTGCCTTCAACAGGTACACTCATTCCATTGCCTTTCAACAGGTACACTCATTCCATTGCCATATTCCATTGCCTTTCAACAGGTACACTCATTCCATTGCCATCAACAGGTACACTCATTCCATTGCCATCAACAGGTACACTCATTCCATTGCCTTCAACAGGTACACTCATTCCATTGCTTTCAACAGGTACACTCATTCCATTGCCATCAACAGGTACATTCATTCCATTGCCACCAACAGGTACACTCATTCCATTGCCTTTCAACAGGTACACTCATTCCATTGCCATTCAACAGGTACACTCATTCCTTGCCTTTCAACAGGTACACTCATTCCATTGCCTTCAACAGGTACACTCATTCCATTGCCTTCAACAGGTATACTCATTCCATTACCTTCAACAGGTACACTCATTCCATTGCCTTCAACAGGTACACTCATTCCGTTGCCTTCAACAGGTACACTCATTATGTTGCCTTCAACAGGTACACTCATTCCATTGCCTTCAACAGGTACACTCATTCCACTGCCTTCAACAGGTACACTCATTCCCAAAGGATATCATTTTTTGTTCCTGTAATGTTTTTCCTGCTACGAAATGCAATTGAAATATTTAATACCCACATATATTACTTATCAAATTACTGTTCAAAATAGAGAAATAAAATATCAAACATGACACAGTGCAACAATATGAACAACTTCTGTTAAAATGCCCTTAACAGATACGGTCAACAATAAAAGCCAACCACAAGTAGGTAGAAGTGTGGTGCTGGAATAGGCTTATGGGTAGAACCTTTGACTGTAAGTGTTCTTCTACCAAATACTGAATGCCTTCAACAAGTTGAAGATTATGTCAGAGGTTGCACATGACAATTGAAAAACATTAAAAATATTTACAGGTTTCATACTAAGTATGTGATAGAGGTAGACAGCAGCCTTGAATGTTTCAACCAGGCAACTCATAACTATGGGTCATGGTAGTCGCTTTCAGTCAGATATTATACGAGGGGAAATTCTTGTCTCTGTTGAGTCTTACAAGGAGGGAAAATGAAAGATGAGGAATACATGTATCATAATTTTTCTCAAGGATGGCTTAAGTCTGTCCTTGCTATTTTATACACTTGCAAGTGGCTGTAAAAATACAGAAATACAATTACCGTCACATTGTTTAAAATGTATTTCCAAATCTTCTCAAATAAACCTGGATTTTTCTCTGCTTGATTTGCTGAAAAATAAAATAATAGAACATTAAAAATATATTATTGTATTTACTATTCTCCTAAAAATTCAACAAGACAAATAAATTTAGTCATAAAATTTGTCTTCTCATAAATATTTTACAAAAGGAAAGTATTAGCAGTTCAATAACTTAAAGTGAGAATAGATTTTGTACCAATAAAATTATTACAGGCAACTTGCACAAAAGGCCATCTCTCCTGGCCACTCCCACCAAAGGTCATCTCTTCTGTCACTCTCACCAAAGGTCATCTCTTCTGTCACTCCCACCAAAGTCATCTCTTCTGTCACTCCCACCAAAGGTCATCTCTCCTATCAGGCCCGATTTCAGATGCTCTGAGATAGTAAAATACTACTTAATTGTCCCCTCCAGAGAGGCCACCCTCTTATAAGGCCTTGGAGAAGGAGGGGGCATATAAGATGGACACCTTTGTTTGTTTTCGTTTTATCTGGTTATCAACTAACATTTAACAGCATTAGTATCGGGTCATTTTACAGGTCACAGTTCAAGTGACCAATCAGAAAAGAGTCAAAATTCTTAAGGCATTGAACGGGTGCAGATTGTACATTCCAAAAGACATAAAAGAATTTGAGGTATTGAAGATAATAGACAAATTTATCATCAGAAAATTAATATCAGCTTCTATTGTAGGTTTTTACTAATCAAAAATATTGTCACCGTGTACAGCAATTTCCCTCAAGACTTGAACCCCATAGACATTGGTGCCTTCTTTTATATAGTAGATTGAATCTCCATTTCAACAGATAATTGATGCCAATTACAATTACATTCAGAGTGCTTGAAAACTCTATTTTGGAATTTATTTTAATGCAGCCGAAGTATGTAAAACTTTCCAACCCATAGCCTCAGATCACATATTTGTGCAAGCTTAAATCTGTGTAACAAAATTATCATTCATGCCATTTTTACTTGTACAGTCAAACCTGCTTTAGTGACTACCTCAACTAAGCTACAGTCAAACGTGCTTTAGTGACTACCTCTACTAAGCTACAGTCAAACGTGCTTTAGTGACTACCTCTACTAAGCTACAGTCAAACATGCTTTAGTGACTACCTCTACTAAGCTACAGTCAAACCTGCTTTAGTGACTACCTCTACTAAGTTACAGTCAAACCTGCTTTAATGACTATCTCTACTAAGTTACAGTCAAACGTGCTTTAGTGACTACCTCTACTAAGTTACAGTCAAACCTGCTTTAGTGATCACCTCTATTAAGTTACAGTCAAACCTGCTTTAGTGACTACCTCTACTAAGTTACAGTCAAACCTGCTTTAGTGACTACCTCTACTAAGTTACAGTCAAACCTGCTTTAGAGACTACCTCTATTAAGTTAGTCAAACCTGCTTTAGTGACTACCTCTACTAAGTTACAGTCAAACCTGCTTTAGTGACTACCTCTACTAAGTTACAGTCAAACCTGCTTTAGTGACTACCTCTACTAAGGTACAGTCAAACCTGCTTTAGTGACTACCTCTACTAAGCTACAGTCAAACGTGCTTTAGTGACTACCTCTACTAAGTTACAGTCAAACCTGCTTTAGTGACTACCTCTACTAAGTTAGTCAAACCTGCTTTAGTGACTACCTCTACTAAGTTACAGTCAAACCTGCTTTAATGACTACCTCTATTAAGTTAGTCAAACCTGCTTTAGTGACTACCTCTACTAAGTTACAGTCAAACGTGCTTTAGTGACTACCTCTACTAAGTTAGTCAAACCTGCTTTAGTGACTACCTCCACTAAGTTACAGTCAAACCTGCTTTAGTGACTACCTCTATTAAGTTACAGTCAAACCTGCTTTAATGACTACCTCTATTAAGTTACAGTCAAACGTGTTTTAGTGACTACCTCTATTAAGTTACAGTCAAATGTGCTTTAGTGACTACCTTAACTAAGTTACAGTCAAACCTGCTTTAGTGACTACCTCTACTAAGTTACAGTCAAACCTGCTTTAGTGACTACCTCTACTAAGTTACAGTCAAACCTGCTTTAGTGACTACCTCTACTAAGTTACAGTCAAACGTGCTTTAGTGACTACCTCTAATAAGTTAGTCAAACCTGCTTTAGTGACTACCTCTATTAAGTTAGTCAAACCTGCTTTAGTGACTACCTCTACTAAGTTACAGTCAAACCTGCTTTAGTGACTACCTCTACTAAGTTACGGTCAAACCTGCTTTAGTGACTACCTCTATTAAGTTACAGTCAAACCTGCTTTAGTGACCACCTCTATTAAGTTACAGTCAAACCTGCTTTAGTGACTACCTCTATTAAGTTACAGTCAAACCTGCTTTAGTGACTACCTCTACTAAGTTACGGTCAAACCTGCTTTAGTGACTACCTCTATTAAGTTACAGTCAAACCTGCTTTAGTGACTACCTCTACTAAGCAATAACTTGTATTATGTGATCCCAATTTTTATTTCCCTTCACAGTACATTTCATATCAATTAAATCTGTATTAAACGACCACCTGCCTTATGTGACCACATTTGACTGTTCCCTTGGAAGGTCACATAAAACAGGTTTGACTTATTTCTGGTTCTAAGGTAAAAATATTACTTCGTCATGTTAAACTTTGGACCCTAAGGTCTTGGATACACCATAGACCATGGGATCTTTGTGTGTACAAACTACACTCATTATTTCTTCAAATTCTTTTGACAAAAAGGAGGGGCGACTAGGTGACCCATTCAGCAGATTGGTGTAATAAAGGAGGGGCGACTAGGTGACCCATTCAGCAGATTGGTGTAATAAAGGAGGGGCAACTAGGTGACCCATTCAGCAGATTGGTGTAATAAAGGAGGGGCGACTAGGTGACCCATTCAGCAGATTGGTGTAATAAAGGAGGGGTGACTAGGTGACCCATTCAACAGATTGGTGTAATAAAGGAGGGGCGACTAGGTGACCCATTCAGCAGATTGGTGTAATAAAGGAGGGGTGACTAGGTGACCCATTCAGCAGATTGGTGTAATAAAGGAGGGGCAACTAGGTGACCCATTCAGCAGATTGGTGTAATAAAGGAGGGGAGACTAGGTGACCCATTCAGCAGATTGGTGTAATAAAGGAGGGGTGACTAGGTGACCCATTCAGCAGATTGGTGTAATAAAGGAGGGGCGACTAGGTGACCCATTCAGCAGATTGGTGTAATAAAAGAGGGGTGACTAGGTGACCCATTCAACAGATTGGTGTAATAAAGGAGGGGCGACTAGGTGACCCATTCAACAGATTGGTGTAATAAAGGAGGGGCGACTAGGTGACCCATTCAGCAGATTGGTGTAATAAAGGAGGGGTGACTAGGTGACCCATTCAGCAGATTGGTGTAATAAAGGAGGGGCGACTAGGTGACCCATTCAACAGATTGGTGTAATAAAGGAGGGGCGACTAGGTGACCCATTCAGCAGATTGGTGTAATAAAGGAGGGGTGACTAGGTGACCCATTCAGCAGATTGGTGTAATAAAGGAGGGGCGACTAGGTGACCCATTCAGCAGATTGGTGTAATAAAGGAGGGGTGACTAGGTGACCCATTCAGCAGATTGGTGTAATAAAGGAGGGGCAACTAGGTGACCCATTCAGCAGATTGGTGTAATAAAGGAGGGGCGACTAGGTGACCCATTCAGCAGATTGGTGTAATAAAGGAGAAGTGATTAGGTGACCCATTCAGCAGATTGGTGTAATAAAGGAGGGGTGACTAGGTGACCCATTCAGCAGATTGATGTAATAAAGGAGGGGTGACTAGGTGACCCATTCAGCAGATTGGTGTAATAAAGGAGGGGTGACTAGGTGACCCATTCAGCAGATTGGTGTAATAAAGGAGGGGCGACTAGGTGACCCATTCAGCAGATTGGTGTAATAAAGGAGGGGCGACTAGGTGACCCATTCAACAGATTGGTGTAATAAAGGAGGGGTGACTAGGTGACCCATTCAGCAGATTGGTGTAATAAAGGAGGGGCGACTAGGTGACCCATTCAACAGATTGGTGTAATAAAGGAGGGGTGACTAGGTGACCCATTCAGCAGATTGGTGTAATAAAGGAGGGGCGACTAGGTGACCCATTCAGCAGATTGGTGTAATAAAGGAGGGGCGACTAGGTGACCCATTCAACAGATTGGTGTAATAAAGGAGGGGCGACTAGGTGACCCATTCAGCAGATTGGTGTAATAAAGGAGGGGTGACTAGGTGACCCATTCAGCAGATTGGTGTAATAAAGGAGGGGTGACTAGGTGACCCATTCAGCAGATTGGTGTAATAAAAGAGGGGCGACTAGGTGACCCATTCAGCAGATTGGTGTAATAAAGGAGGGGTGACTAGGTGACCCATTCAGCAGATTGGTGTAATAAAGGAGGGGCGACTAGGTGACCCATTCAGCAGATTGGTGTAATAAAGGAGGGGTGACTAGGTGACCCATTCAGCAGATTGGTGTAATAAAAGAGGGGCGACTAGGTGACCCATTCAGCAGATTGGTGTAATAAAAGAGGGGCGACTAGGTGACCCATTCAGCAGATTGGTGTAATAAAGGAGGGGCGACTAGGTGACCCATTCAGCAGATTGGTGTAATAAAGGAGGGGTGACTAGGTGACCCATTCAGCAGATTGGTGTAATAAAGGAGGGGCGACTAGGTGACCCATTCAGCAGATTGGTGTAATAAAAGGGGGGCGACTAGGTGACCCATTCAGCAGATTGGTGTAATAAAGGAGGGGCGACTAGGTGACCCATTCAGCAGATTGGTGTAATAAAGGAGGGGTGACTAGGTGATCCATTCAGCAGATTGGTGTAATAAAAGAGGGGCGACTAGGTGACCCATTCAGCAGATTGGTGTAATAAAGGAGGGGTGACTAGGTGACCCATTCAGCAGATTGGTGTAATAAAGGAGGGGCGACTAGGTGACCCATTCAGCAGATTGGTGTAATAAAGGAGGGGTGACTAGGTGACCCATTCAGCAGATTGGTGTAATAAAAGAGGGGCGACTAGGTGACCCATTCAGCAGATTGGTGTAATAAAAGAGGGGCGACTAGGTGACCCATTCAGCAGATTGGTGTAATAAAGGAGGGGTGACTAGGTGACCCATTCAGCAGATTGGTGTAATAAAGGAGGGGCGACTAGGTGACCCATTCAACAGATTGGTGTAATAAAGGAGGGGTGACTAGGTGACCCATTCAACAGATTGGTGTAATAAAAGAGGGGCGACTAGGTGTCCCATTCAGCAGATTGGTGTAATAAAGGAGGGGTGACTAGGTGACCCATTCAGCAGATTGGTGTAATAAAGGAGGGGCGACTAGGTGACCCATTCAGCAGATTGGTGTAATAAAGGAGGGGTGACTAGGTGACCCATTCAGCAGATTGGTGTAATAAAGGAGGGGCGACTAGGTGACCCATTCAGCAGATTGGTGTAATAAAGGAGGGGTGACTAGGTGACCCATTCAGCAGATTGGTGTAATAAAGGAGGGGTGACTAGGTGACCCATTCAGCAGATTGGTGTAATAAAGGAGGGGCGACTAGGTGACCCATTCAACAGATTGGTGTAATAAAAGAGGGGCGACTAGGTGACCCATTCAGCAGATTGGTGTAATAAAGGAGGGGTGACTAGGTGACCCATTCAGCAGATTGGTGTAATAAAGGAGGGGCGACTAGGTGACCCATTCAGCAGATTGGTGTAATAAAGGAGGGGTGACTAGGTGACCCATTCAGCAGATTGGTGTAATAAAGGAGGGGCGACTAGGTGACCCATTCAGCAGATTGGTGTAATAAAGGAGGGGCGACTAGGTGACCCATTCAGCAGATTGGTGTAATAAAAGAGGGGCGACTAGGTGACCCATTCAGCAGATTGGTGTAATAAAAGAGGGGCGACTAGGTGACCCATTCAGCAGATTGGTGTAATAAAGGAGGGGTGACTAGGTGACCCATTCAACAGATTGGTGTAATAAAGGAGGGGTGACTAGGTGACCCATTCAGCAGATTGGTGTAATAAAGGAGGGGCAACTAGGTGACCCATTCAACAGATTGGTGTAATAAAGGAGGGGTGACTAGGTGACCCATTCAACAGATTGGTGTAATAAAAGAGGGGCGACTAGGTGACCCATTCAGCAGATTGGTGTAATAAAGGAGGGGTGACTAGGTGACCCATTCAGCAGATTGGTGTAATAAAGGAGGGGTGACTAGGTGACCCATTCAGCAGATTGGTGTAATAAAGGAGGGGTGACTAGGTGACCCATTCAGCAGATTGGTGTAATAAAGGAGGGGTGACTAGGTGACCCATTCAGCAAATTGGTGTAATACAGGAGGGGTGACTAGGTGACCCATTCAGCAGATTGGTGTAATAAAAGAGGGGCGACTAGGTGACCCATTCAGCAGATTGGTGTAATAAAGGAGGGGTGACTAGGTGACCCATTCAGCAGATTGGTGTAATAAAAAAGGGGCGACTAGGTGACCCATTCAGCAGATTGGTGTAATAAAAGAGGGGCGACTAGGTGACCCATTCAGCAGATTGGTGTAATAAAAGAGGGGCGACTAGGTGACCCATTCAGCAGATTGGTGTAATAAAAGAGGGGCGACTAGGTGACCCATTCAGCAGATTGGTGTAATAAAGGAGGGGTGACTAGGTGACCCATTCAACAGATTGGTGTAATAAAGGAGGGGTGACTAGGTGACCCATTCAACAGATTGGTGTAATAAAGGAGGGGCGACTAGGTGACCCATTCAACAGATTGGTGTAATAAAGGAGGGGCGACTAGGTGACCCATTCAACAGATTGGTGTAATAAAGGAGGGGCGACTAGGTGACCCATTCAGCAGATTGGTGTAATAAAGGAGGGGTGACTAGGTGACCCATTCAGCAGATTGGTGTAATAAAGGAGGGGCGACTAGGTGACCCATTCAGCAGATTGGTGTAATAAAGGAGGGGTGACTAGGTGACCCATTCAGCAGATTGGTGTAATAAAGGAGGGGCGACTAGGTGACCCATTCAGCAGATTGGTGTAATAAAGGAGGGGCGACTAGGTGACCCATTCAGCAGATTGGTGTAATAAAGGAGGGGTGACTAGGTGACCCATTCAGCAGATTGGCGTAATAAAGGAGGGGTGACTAGGTGACCCATTCAGCAGATTGGTGTAATAAAGGAGGGGTGACTAGGTGACCCATTCAGCAGATTGGTGTAATAAAAGAGAGGCGACTAGGTGACCCATTCAGCAGATTGGTGTAATAAAGGAGGGGCGACTAGGTGACCCATTCAGCAGATTGGTGTAATAAAGGAGGGGTGACTAGGTGACCCATTCAGCAGATTGGTGTAATAAAGGAGGGGTGACTAGGTGACCCATTCAGCAGATTGGTGTAATAAAGGAGGGGCGACTAGGTGACCCATTCAGCAGATTGGTGTAATAAAGGAGGGGTGACTAGGTGACCCATTCAACAGATTGGTGTAATAAAGGAGGGGTGATTAGGTGACCCATTCAACAGATTGGTGTAATAAAGGAGGGGTGACTAGGTGACCCATTCAGCAGATTGGTGTAATAAAGGAGGGGCGACTAGGTGACCCATTCAGCAGATTGGTGTAATAAAGGAGGGGTGACTAGGTGACCCATTCAGCAGATTGGTGTAATAAAGGAGGGGCGACTAGGTGACCCATTCAGCAGATTGGTGTAATAAAAGAGGGGCGACTAGGTGACCCATTCAGCAGATTGGTGTAATAAAAGAGGGGCGACTAGGTGACCCATTCAGCAGATTGGTGTAATAAAGGAGGGGTGACTAGGTGACCCATTCAACAGATTGGTGTAATAAAGGAGGGGTGACTAGGTGACCCATTCAGCAGATTGGTGTAATAAAGGAGGGGCGACTAGGTGACCCATTCAACAGATTGGTGTAATAAAAGAGGGGCGACTAGGTGACCCATTCAGCAGATTGGTGTAATAAAGGAGGGGTGACTAGGTGACCCATTCAGCAGATTGGTGTAATAAAGGAGGGGCGACTAGGTGACCCATTCAGCAGACTGGTGTAATAAAGGAGGGGTGACTAGGTGACCCATTCAGCAGATTGGTGTAATAAAGGAGGGACGACTAGGTGACCCATTCAGCAGATTGGTGTAATAAAGGAGGGGTGACTAGGTGACCCATTCAGCAGATTGGTGTAATAAAGGAGGGGTGACTAGGTGACCCATTCAGCAGATTGGTGTAATAAAGGAGGGGCGACTAGGTGACCCATTCAACAGATTGGTGTAATAAAAGAGGGGCGACTAGGTGACCCATTCAGCAGATTGGTGTAATAAAGGAGGGGCGACTAGGTGACCCATTCAGCAGATTGGTGTAATAAAAGAGGGGCGACTAGGTGACCCATTCAGCAGATTGGTGTAATAAAAGAGGGGCGACTAGGTGACCCATTCAGCAGATTGGTGTAATAAAGGAGGGGTGACTAGGTGACCCATTCAACAGATTGGTGTAATAAAGGAGGGGTGACTAGGTGACCCATTCAGCAGATTGGTGTAATAAAGGAGGGGCGACTAGGTGACCCATTCAACAGATTGGTGTAATAAAGGAGGGGTGACTAGGTGACCCATTCAACAGATTGGTGTAATAAAAGAGGGGCGACTAGGTGACCCATTCAGCAGATTGGTGTAATAAAGGAGGGGTGACTAGGTGACCCATTCAGCAGATTGGTGTAATAAAGGAGGGGTGACTAGGTGACCCATTCAGCAGATTGGTGTAATAAAGGAGGGGTGACTAGGTGACCCATTCAGCAGATTGGTGTAATAAAGGAGGGGTGACTAGGTGACCCATTCAGCAGATTGGTGTAATACAGGAGGGGTGACTAGGTGACCCATTCAGCAGATTGGTGTAATAAAAGAGGGGCGACTAGGTGACCCATTCAGCAGATTGGTGTAATAAAGGAGGGGTGACTAGGTGACCCATTCAGCAGATTGGTGTAATAAAAAAGGGGCGACTAGGTGACCCATTCAGCAGATTGGTGTAATAAAAGAGGGGCGACTAGGTGACCCATTCAGCAGATTGGTGTAATAAAAGAGGGGCGACTAGGTGACCCATTCAGCAGATTGGTGTAATAAAAGAGGGGCGACTAGGTGACCCATTCAGCAGATTGGTGTAATAAAGGAGGGGTGACTAGGTGACCCATTCAACAGATTGGTGTAATAAAGGAGGGGTGACTAGCTGACCCATTCAACAGATTGGTGTAATAAAGGAGGGGCGACTAGGTGACCCATTCAACAGATTGGTGTAATAAAGGAGGGGCGACTAGGTGACCCATTCAACAGATTGGTGTAATAAAGGAGGGGCGACTAGGTGACCCATTCAGCAGATTGGTGTAATAAAGGAGGGGTGACTAGGTGACCCATTCAGCAGATTGGTGTAATAAAGGAGGGGCGACTAGGTGACCCATTCAGCAGATTGGTGTAATAAAGGAGGGGTGACTAGGTGACCCATTCAGCAGATTGGTGTAATAAAGGAGGGGCGACTAGGTGACCCATTCAGCAGATTGGTGTAATAAAGGAGGGGCGACTAGGTGACCCATTCAGCAGATTGGTGTAATAAAGGAGGGGCAACTAGGTGACACATTCAGCAGATTGGTGTAATAAAGGAGGGGTGACTAGGTGACCCATTCAGCAGATTGGCGTAATAAAGGAGGGGTGACTAGGTGACCCATTCAGCAGATTGGTGTAATGAAGGAGGGGTGACTAGGTGACCCATTCAGCAGATTGGTGTAATAAAAGAGAGGCGACTAGGTGACCCATTCAGCAGATTGGTGTAATAAAGGAGGGGCGACTAGGTGACCCATTCAGCAGATTGGTGTAATAAAGGAGGGGTGACTAGGTGACCCATTCAGCAGATTGGTGTAATAAAGGAGGGGTGACTAGGTGACCCATTCAGCAGATTGGTGTAATAAAGGAGGGGCGACTAGGTGACCCATTCAGCAGATTGGTGTAATAAAGGAGGGGTGACTAGGTGACCCATTCAACAGATTGGTGTAATAAAGGAGGGGTGATTAGGTGACCCATTCAACAGATTGGTGTAATAAAGGAGGGGTGACTAGGTGACCCATTCAGCAGATTGGTGTAATAAAGGAGGGGCGACTAGGTGACCCATTCAGCAGATTGGTGTAATAAAGGAGGGGTGACTAGGTGACCCATTCAGCAGATTGGTGTAATAAAGGAGGGGCGACTAGGTGACCCATTCAGCAGATTGGTGTAATAAAAGAGGGGCGACTAGGTGACCCATTCAACAGATTGGTGTAATAAAGGAGGGGTGACTAGGTGACCCATTCAGCAGATTGGTGTAATACAGGAGGGGCGACTAGGTGACCCATTCAGCAGATTGGTGTAATAAAGGAGGGGTGACTAGGTGACCCATTCAGCAGATTGGTGTAATAAAGGAGGGGCGACTAGGTGACCCATTCAGCAGATTGGTGTAATAAAGGAGGGGTGATTAGGTGATCCATTCAGCAGATTGGTGTAATAAAGGAGGGGCGACTAGGTGACCCATTCAGCAGATTGGTGTAATAAAAGAGGGGCGACTAGGTGACCCATTCAACAGATTGGTGTAATAAAGGAGGGGTGACTAGATGACCCATTCAGCAGATTGGTGTAATACAGGAGGGGCGACTAGGTGACCCATTCAGCAGATTGGTGTAATAAAGGAGGGGTGACTAGGTGACCCATTCAGCAGATTGGTGTAATCTTATTATGGTCAAATTTCCTTTCAATTAATTCATTAAAACAAAAGAAATGAAGACCATATAGAGTGAAACCTGTCTAAATAGAACCTCCTTGGGATCAACTTTCGGCTTTGGAATAGACAGGTGTTTGGTTTATACAGGTAAAATTAACAAAGATTTCCTGCATTGGGAATAGTTCGTTTTATACATTAATCCGTTTTATTCAGGGTTTGGTTTAGTTCACTGTAATACCCAATTTTCATGTCCTTACCAACTTTCTGATAAGTCGACTCGTCAATTGACTGTAGTTTAGCCTGTTTAATTGCATTATTGTGATCTTGGTCCTTCTTCTTGTCATAAGGTCTATCAGCAATGGGTCCAGCTACTAAATACAGTCCACTGAGTTCTAGAGTAACTTCTGTACTGGTCCCCAACAGGTTGGACCAAGGTATTGCAATTTTTACATATTCTGAAAATACAAAGATATACATTTTTAATCAATCGCTCTATGGAAGTAACAGTTACTCGTCAATCTTAAGTTGTTCATTTTGAGAAATTGTTAATATTCAACATGGTACTCTAGCTTTTTAGTAGAGCAATCTGTTTATTTTGCCTGTTACTACAAGTTTCCGATTGAATTTTAGAACTGTTCTGACAGTGGTATTTTTTGTTTTTCATTTATTATCTAGTGGACAAAAAAGGGTTGAATTGCAATCCCTAATCACCTTACCCCCATACAACATGTATTGATTTGCATTGATTTTTTTTACCTGCAGTATAAAAGATATGACAAAAGAGAATTTCTACTGCAATATCAATTAAGACAGTTAGATTAATTAATGCCGGAGCAATTTACACCTTACATTACAATCCTTTCTGAGGTACTCAAGGGGTTCATTTCCTGTTTATTTCCTGATCGCTCATAATTAAAAACGAAGAATATGACAAACAGGAAAACAAAATATGGATACTGTAGAATGAACAGCTTGATATTAGTAGTCAATCACTTCATATTTGTTTGTCTAGAGAAGACACGGTCCACATCAACTTCCCCTCTAGTTATTGCAATCAGAGACAAAAAAAATATGCAATCAAATGCAAATTGTCACTGGTTTACAAGAAAATTATGAACAGCCTTTTAAAAATTAAGGAAATTATTTGTTAAAATAAATTCATTGACTCACGATTTCAAATGTTTGTGAAAAGAAATTGATTGTCTCACGATTTCCAAATTTTTTCAAATTGCTGATTGCATCCATAAAACATTTATCATACAATTCAATACATGCATATAGATAAAAAAAATTACTAATCATTCACTAGGGGGTCGAATTTGATTAATGAAAAATAATGTGCTAACACAATTTTACCTCTTTCTACGATTTTTTACTAGATTTTGAAACCATCCGACAGTATCATATATATTTTTCTTCATTTTACTGCTAATGAATTCTATCATACAAGCACCAAAAACAGAATTTAATTATTTGTCTAAATTAACCTTACTATCAAAGTTAATGACATATGACACTAACCTACAAGGTACCCCAATTTAAAATTCTTTCAAGTCATGATTTTCATTACAACTTTAATGTACAATTATTGTCAGCACACCATCCCAATTATTTTCCTGAAAATCGATACTTATTTTTAAAGTTCTACTAGAAAAAGGTATTATAAATATCATTATTTTAAATTAAATCATTAAAGAACATCTCATTGATTTTGTCAAGATTTTACTTGTAAGTGGGGCTCAAAAGGGGGTGGGGGATTTACTAGTAAGTGGGGCTTATAAGGGGTGGGGGGATTTATCAATTGAGTCAGCAAGATTTTATTTGTAAGTGGGGCTCATAAGGGGGTAAGGGAGTTACTAGTAAGTGGGGTTCACAAGGGGGGAATTTATCAATCAAGTCAGCAAGATTATACTTATAACTGGGGCTAATGTGGGGGTGGAGGAGATTAATCAATTGAGTCAGTCAATAAGTTATTTACTGTACCTATTTTCTGCATCAAAGCAATAACTTTTCTTTAGGTGATTTAAGAAACAAGGGCAACGCAAAGCGTGGCGTATCCCCTCGCCTAAAAATTTGACTGTGACCTTGACCTTTGACCTATGACCTTGAAAATCAATAGGTTCCAGATTCTCTTAAGGACTATGTATGTACCAAGTTTGGTCAAAATCCATTGAAAGATGTTGATTCTAGAGTGTTCATAAGGATGTTATGCAGTAAAAATTTGACCCCTTGACCTTTGACCTTGAAAATCAAGAGGGTTCCAGACTCTCCTAAGGACTAAGTATGTACCAAGTTTGGTGAAAATCCAATGAATGTTGATTCTAGTTTTCACAAGGATGTCACACGGTAAAAATTTGACCCGGTGACCTTGACCTTTGACCTATGACCTTGAAAATCAATAGGGTTCCAGATTCTCTTAAGGACTAAGTATGTACCAAGTTTGGTCAAAATCCATTGAAGGATGTTGATTCTAGAGTGTTCACAAGGATGTCACACGGTAAAAATTTGACCCAGTGACCTTGACCTTTGACCTTGAAAATCAATAGGGTTCCAGATTCTCTTAAGGACTAAGTATGTACCAAGTTTGGTCAAAATCCATTGAAGGATGTTGATTCTAGAGTGTTCACAAGGATGTCACATGGTAAAAATTTGACCCCGTTGGGGAGGGGAAAACAATTTCCCAGCCTGAACCTTGTCTAAATCATAGTTGTCGTCATGATCATATGGTAGTTGGATTTATAACTACCTATGCAATCAGTGCCTATGACGACTAACACTGTGAGTTCAAATCCCACTAAGGTGAGGTATACTCAATACAACATTATGTGATAAAGTTTGTCAGTGATTTGCGGCAGGTCTGTGATTTTCTCCGGGTACTTCAGTTTACTCCACCAATAAAACTGACCTCAACGATATAACTGAAATATCATTGAAAGTGACGTTAAACACCATAACCATAAATCCTCTAAATCAGTATAATTTACTGTAACATGTAATTCTAATAATAATAGATTTGATACTTTATTCTTCCTAATATTCCTTCTCAGTGAGGGCAGTTGTTTCGGGTTATAATTTGGACCATGAATCATAGTGTGTGCATTGTTTGGAGAGTGGCACTCTTCATGCAGGCAAAATGCCCCTTTGGAAGATTTAAAAAAAGAGTAGCACATTGAAGCTGCAGCAAAAACCTAAATTTGTTGCCCCTATCCATCTTTCAAGACTTTTCCAGTAGCAATCAACAGTCCTTTTCCAGAAGAAATTTGACTCCAAGGTCAAAATACCACATGGTATATTGAACTTGGGTCAAAATACAATATGATACATGTATTTGGAACCCATGGTCAATTTTTGTCAGGGGTTCAAAAAATGATGACACCTGCAGCATATAACAATGATGCTTCACATCATTTACAATAGTATTTCCACCACTGGTTCTTAAGAAAAGAAAAAAAAAATTGTACATTAAGGGTTCATTTTTACAAGTTTGAATCTATTTTTCAAAATGATAACTCATGTAAAATACAATTATATTTTCATTGTTGGTTCATTAGAATAAATGTACTATTTCTTAAATGTTTTCCTCTGCAACCTTTGATCAAAATTGAACCTCAAAACCCAGGGTTAATACTCCATACATTCTGAAGCCTTTATCTGTAAATGCTTGAGTTTGCATATCATAATGGTGATCAATATCATAATGGTGATCAATATCATGTATTTCCATTACTGATTCTTAAGAAATCATTTTTTTAAAGTCATTCCCCCAATCATGTTAAATTTTTGACCATCTGGACTGCAACCCCAAAGACCCTGGTATTTTCATTTGTACACGATTAAATCTCCATTTTAAAACGATATTTCATGGCAATTACAATTAGATTTCCATTCCTTGTTCTTGAAAATACTATCTATCCTTAAATATGTTCTAATGTCAATCTACGTAAAACTTTAGAACCCTTTGGGACAGTTGAGTGGTGGGCAAAAAA
Source organism: Bathymodiolus brooksi (assembly GCA_963680875.1). Lineage (NCBI taxonomy): Eukaryota > Metazoa > Mollusca > Bivalvia > Mytilida > Modiolidae > Bathymodiolus > Bathymodiolus brooksi. The sequence continues at coordinate 124,750,403 of OY804581.1, forward strand.
AATTGTTTTATTCAATTTATAAAAGTGAAATGGCTTGACAAATGGACGGACACAATAGATCTATAGTACTGAGAAGTTAATAAAAATTAGTCAACTTGACCATTAAATTTAAACTCTTTTTGTAAATGAGTGAACCACAAAACAAGATAACTTGTCTAACATTATATACAATTCAAAATATTACATGCATCACCCTTTGTGCCCGACCAAATAAATTTCCACAGTAAGTACCAATATTCACAGAGAAGTGGCTCATGTTTATTCGTTGATTATTCTGTTGACCATTTACTGTTAAACTTCTTACTTTTTTTTGACAAATACCAATTACAACTTGTACCAAAACAATTATTTCTCCTCAAACAAAACAATGATTTCTTCACTCCACTTACAAAACAATTATTTCTCTACAAACATAACAATGATTTCTCCACTACATTATACATAACAATTAATTCTCCCAACTACAATATCGTTTAATACAAAATCACATATTCTGTATCTATTTATTGATGCTGACAGAATTTCTTTACACATCCCAGTAACATATAGATTTCATATAAACATGAATAAACCGACTCTGAAAATAGATGACGGGGAAACTGACAATATCATTTTGTTTTCACATCCACGGTTGGTCATCCTGATATGATATTAGTATTGATTAATGAGGTTTATTACAGGGAAATAAGCCTACTAACAGCACATTACTTCCTTGTTTTACTGGTTTCTGTAGCTAATGTTTATCAATACATAACTGATATTTACAAAATGATCAATGTCAATTTCAACATCAGGATTTAGATAAGGCAAAAGTTATTAAAGGGATATTATAGCTCGCTTTAACATATATTTTTTCAACTCATGACGAAGGTTGTTTCTTTTCAATTTAATTGTAAAAACAATCCAAAAATACTTTGCACGTCCATATAATCCCTAATATCGTTAAAATATCACTTAAAAGGGTCGAAATGAATATTTGTCCAGGAAGCAAAAATTCAATTATTGGAAAAACCCGAGAAAAGATATGACAGAATTATCAACGAATTATGTCACTTTCACAAAGTTTCATTGATAAAAACCGGGTTAATGTTTCATAAATATCATTTATTGAACCGATTGCAAGTTTTCATGAGATACAAAAAATTACCAAAATGAGCTTTAATATTCCTTTAAGCAAAATTGAAAAATAAATGAATTTCCATTAAGAGAATTCTATATTGTAGCTTGTATACAGGGTTAAAATTGTAAGAATTAAAAGATGAAACATATATATATATAAACGTCTAAAATGTTAGCACAACGATATCAAAAAAATATGTTAAAATGTAACAAGAATAACTATAAGTCTACAAAAAGACTATAATTATAATGAAATCGACGGATATTTCGCGTGACCGACAAGCTTCATCAGCGTCTGGGATTACAGACGCTGATGAAGCTTGTCGGTCAAGCGAAATATCCGTCGATTTCATTATAATTATAGTCTTTTTGTAGACTTATAGTTATTCTTGTTACATTTTAACATATTTTTTTGATATCGTTGTGCTAACATTTTAGACGTTTATTTATCATTTTTGTTTGTTTGCACAGTATCGTTAACACTTGTTTCCGATCCGACATCTCGTAGATTTATATGTTGGCTACTTTTTCAGATGTTTATATATATATATATATATACTTGAAGATGATCTGGAAATTTCTTTTATCTTTTTTATTATTATTATAAATACTACTTTGTTCTTTGCAATACTGGAAACGCATCAAAATAAGATTAAAAAAACTTCCAAAAATGTATGTAAACAGATTAAAATAAAGTTCAGTAGAAAAACAGTTTGCATAAAAATACTGTATTTCTGCAGTATCTATAGGTCATATTAGAGATTTTATTACATTTTGAAGCATATATTAATATACTCAAAACAAAATAGACCTGTCTGGAGATAGGACCTTCGTTAATACAAAATTGAATCTACAGATCACAGGTCTGGCATTGCCATTCTTGGTTCTTACAGACAATTGTTTCCCCATTTTAATATTTGGACTAAAAGGACTCAACAAACCACATATACAATATACAATATATGTGGTCCAAGTTTGTACATATCTGTATATCATTGACCATTCACACCTTTTACATATACAATATACAATATATGTGGTCCAAGTTTGTACATATCTGTATATCATTGACCATTCACACCTTTTACATATACAATATACAATATATGTGGTCCAAGTTTGTACATATCTGTATATCATTGACCATTCACACCTTTTACATATACAATATACAATATATGTGGTCCAAGTTTGTACATATCTGTATATCATTGACCATTCACACCTTTTACATATACAATATACAATATATGTGGTCCAAGTTTGTACATATCTGTATATCATTGACCATTCACACCTTTTACATATACAATATACAATATATGTGGTCCAAGTTTGTACATATCTGTATATCATTGACCATTCACACCTTTTACACATACAATATACAATATATGTGGTCCAAGTTTGTACATATCTGTATATCATTGACCATTCACACCTTTTACATATACAATATACAATATATGTGGTCCAAGTTTGTACATATCTGTATATCATTGACCATTCACACCTTTTACATATACAATATACAATATATGTGGTCCAAGTTTGTACATATCTGTATATCATTGACCATTCACACCTTTTACATATACAATATACAATATATGTGGTCCAAGTTTGTACATATCTGTATATCATTGACCATTCACACCTTTTACATATACAATATACAATATATGTGGTCCAAGTTTGTACATATCTGTATATCATTGACCATTCACACCTTTTACATATACAATATACAATATATGTGGTCCAAGTTTGTACATATCTGTATATCATTGACCATTCACACCTTTTACATATACAATATACAATATATGTGGTCCAAGTTTGTACATATCTGTATATCATTGACCATTCACACCTTTTACATATACAATATACAATATATGTGGTCCAAGTTTGTACATATCTGTATATCATTGACCATTCACACCTTTTACATATACAATATACAATATATGTGGTCCAAGTTTGTACATATCTGTATATCATTGACCATTCACACCTTTTACATATACAATATACAATATATGTGGTCCAAGTTTGTACATATCTGTATATCATTGACCATTCACACCTTTTACATATACAATATACAATATATGTGGTCCAAGTTTGTACATATCTGTATATCATTGACCATTCACACCTTTTACATATACAATATACAATATATGTGGTCCAAGTTTGTACATATCTGTATATCATTGACCATTCACACCTTTTACATATACAATATACAATATATGTGGTCCAAGTTTGTACATATCTGTATATCATTGACCATTCACACCTTTTACATATACAATAGACAATATATGTGGTCCAAGTTTGTACATATCTGTATATCATTGACCATTCACACCTTTTACACATACAATATACAATATATGTGGTCCAAGTTTGTACATATCTGTATATCATTGACCATTCACACCTTTTACATATACAATATACAATATATGTGGTCCAAGTTTGTACATATCTGTATATCATTGACCATTCACACCTTTTACATATACAATATACAATATATGTGGTCCAAGTTTGTACATATCTGTATATCATTGACCATTCACACCTTTTACATATACAATATACAATATATGTGGTCCAAGTTTGTACATATCTGTATATCATTGACCATTCACACCTTTTACATATACAATATACAATATATGTGGTCCAAGTTTGTACATATCTGTATATCATTGACCATTCACACCTTTTACACATACAATATACAATATATGTGGTCCAAGTTTGTACATATCTGTATATCATTGACCATTCACACCTTTTACATATACAATATACAATATATGTGGTCCAAGTTTGTACATATCTGTATATCATTGACCATTCACACCTTTTACATATACAATATACAATATATGTGGTCCAAGTTTGTACATATCTGTATATCATTGACCATTCACACCTTTTACATATACAATATACAATATATGTGGTCCAAGTTTGTACATATCTGTATATCATTGACCATTCACACCTTTTACATATACAATATACAATATATGTGGTCCAAGTTTGTACATATCTGTATATCATTGACCATTCACACCTTTTACATATACAATATACAATATATGTGGTCCAAGTTTGTACATATCTGTATATCATTGACCATTCACACCTTTTACATATACAATATACAATATATGTGGTCCAAGTTTGTACATATCTGTATATCATTGACCATTCACACCTTTTACATATACAATATACAATATATGTGGTCCAAGTTTGTACATATCTGTATATCATTGACCATTCACACCTTTTACATATACAATATACAATATATGTGGTCCAAGTTTGTACATATCTGTATATCATTGACCATTCACACCTTTTACATATACAATATACAATATATGTGGTCCAAGTTTGTACATATCTGTATATCATTGACCATTCACACCTTTTACATATACAATATACAATATATGTGGTCCAAGTTTGTACATATCTGTATATCATTGACCATTCACACCTTTTACATATACAATATACAATATATGTGGTCCAAGTTTGTACATATCTGTATATCATTGACCATTCACACCTTTTACATATACAATATACAATATATGTGGTCCAAGTTTGTACATATCTGTATATCATTGACCATTCACACCTTTTACATATACAATATACAATATATGTGGTCCAAGTTTGTACATATCTGTATATCATTGACCATTCACACCTTTTACATATACAATATACAATATATGTGGTCCAAGTTTGTACATATCTGTATATCATTGACCATTCACACCTTTTACATATACAATATACAATATATGTGGTCCAAGTTTGTACATATCTGTATATCATTGACCATTCACACCTTTTACATATACAATATACAATATATGTGGTCCAAGTTTGTACATATCTGTATATCATTGACCATTCACACCTTTTACATATACAATATACAATATATGTGGTCCAAGTTTGTACATATCTGTATATCATTGACCATTCACACCTTTTACATATACAATATACAATATATGTGGTCCAAGTTTGTACATATCTGTATATCATTGACCATTCACACCTTTTACATATACAATATACAATATATGTGGTCCAAGTTTGTACATATCTGTATATCATTGACCATTCACACCTTTTACATATACAATATACAATATATGTGGTCCAAGTTTGTACATATCTGTATATCATTGACCATTCACACCTTTTACATATACAATATACAATATATGTGGTCCAAGTTTGTACATATCTGTATATCATTGACCATTCACACCTTTTACATATACAATATACAATATATGTGGTCCAAGTTTGTACATATCTGTATATCATTGACCATTCACACCTTTTACATATACAATATACAATATATGTGGTCCAAGTTTGTACATATCTGTATATCATTGACCATTCACACCTTTTACATATACAATATACAATATATGTGGTCCAAGTTTGTACATATCTGTATATCATTGACCATTCACACCTTTTACACATACAATATACAATATATGTGGTCCAAGTTTGTACATATCTGTATATCATTGACCATTCACACCTTTTACATATACAATATACAATATATGTGGTCCAAGTTTGTACATATCTGTATATCATTGACCATTCACACCTTTTACATATACAATATACAATATATGTGGTCCAAGTTTGTACATATCTGTATATCATTGACCATTCACACCTTTTACATATACAATATACAATATATGTGGTCCAAGTTTGTACATATCTGTATATCATTGACCATTCACACCTTTTACATATACAATATACAATATATGTGGTCCAAGTTTGTACATATCTGTATATCATTGACCATTCACACCTTTTACATATACAATATACAATTATATGTGGTCCAAGTTTGTACATATCTGTATATCATTGACCATTCACACCTTTTACATATACAATATACAATATGTGGTCCAAGTTTGTACATATCTGTATATCATTGACCATTCACACCTTTTACATATACAATATACATGGTCCAAGTTTGTA